>SZWC01003019.1:52505-82105 GCA_023375785.1 Penium margaritaceum
GGTGGCAAAGAACAATATTTTTTCTCATACCTCGACGACTTTGCCGTTGTATATCTTGACGACACCTGGTGTATATCAAGATGTTGTGTGTGTGTGTGTGTGTGTGTGTGTGTGTGTGAGAGAGAGAGAGAGAGAGAGAGAGAGAGATTTAAAGATAAATCTTGAAATGCGACTTTGGTCACTGTTCGATCGAGTTTTTAGGCCACATCATCGGCGGTCAATGGATCACCATGGACACAAGAGGAGGAGGCACTCACTGATTGGCCAACGCTGACCAACGTTTGGGACAACCAAGTGTTTCTAGGACCCTGCAATTACTACAATCGATTTGTGAAGGACCACGTCCAGGTGTCAGTCTCATGCACAGGTTGAAATTGTGGTAGTGCTACTCAGAACACCGGCGATGAGCCATCCACGCCAATTACCACTTGCTAAAACATTTCAAGACTCAATCAAATCTGAGCTGTCGGCAAACTCAATGGATGGAGGAGTTCATGTCCAACTTTGACTATGACATCAAATACTGACCTGGAAAAACATATCCAGCAGATACTCTGAGCCAGCAACCAGATTTGATGAAAAGATCAATACGCACTCATCAAAGGAGAACCATACTTTGTGAGACTAATCGTAAAGAGTTACGAGGAGTTCAACGAGTAGGACAAGTCCAAGTTCTTGTTTTACCACCCATACTGGCAATGAAAATTCACTCGCTAGGTCATCGTGCCACCAAATAAGGAGTTGCAACGGATGCTATCGGAGGAGTGCCATGACACTGGTCCAAGTAGACACTTTGTGGAGGTAAAGATGCTCAAGAAGATGGCATTGCGTGACACATGTCAACTGCAAAAATCTCGTCACACGAGGCCATTAGGATTACTCTAATCCCTCGCTCTTCTGACAAAGCCATGGGTGAAAATCAGTGTGGACTTTATGACGGGATAACCCACCACTCTAAAAGACTATGATGCCATCGTCATGGTGGTGGAGAGGTATTTGAAAGTATCACACTTCATTCTGGCAACGACTACTGTAACCGCATAGGGAATACCACGAATGTTTCTGAATGTGATCGTGCGGATACACGGTGTGCCACATACCATCATCCTCGACAGACATGGCCATTTCACTAGTCATTTTTAGCATGAATTGACGACAGGTTTTGACAGTCAGAACAAGCTTTGAATGCCGTTCCATCCTCAAACTGACAGGCAGATCGAGTGGACCAATCAGATGCTCCAACAGCCTCTCCGTACTTTATACAAGCCACACAGCAGATTGGACGGCAAAACTAACGACTGCCAAACTCGTATACAACTATGGAACTTCCACCACAATGGATAAAATTCGGTTCGAAGTAGTGGGCGGTAAACTTCCCCCCACACCGACAGGACTTCAAAGCCGGAATAATATTCCCGTAGTTGATATCCACTGTCAATATTTCTCTAGTATTTGGAAGTAAACGTTATAAAATCTTGCAGAGACACAAGCAGCTATGAAGCAAGCAAGAGACCATTATCATGACAATGACATGTTAAGTGCTAGCGACCGAGTCTCCTTGGCTTGGAAAATATCAAACTGCAAGGACAGGGCTTCATGAAGCTCAAATCCCGGTGGTTGGGACCGTTTGAAATCGAACGAATGCAAACCCATGTCATCTTTTGACTTTGCCTGTGTGACAACATGGAAATCCACCTTATCTTCCATGTAACCAAGCTGAAGCACTATCAAGACCTCAACAAAAACTTCCCAGTCAGAGACGTCACTCCTCCATCTCCTATTCAAGTGGACGGGGATATGGAGCATCTGATTGAAGACATCCTTGGACATTGTCACCGATAGAGTATCTGGTCAAGTGGCATGGGTAGGATGCTGTGGAAACAGGCAAGAGCCCTACGACAACCTTAGTGAGGTCGATCATCTGAACGACGGCTACTACCGTCATCACCAGTCTACGTCTGCTTACGTGCCGGGTTGTGACAACTAAAAGGGGGGAAAGTGGTACGTCCCAAACATACTCGAGTTCCTAAACTCTACAAATGGGCATTTATGTTCTTAAATTTGTGGCCCATTGCACATCAACCTCACAATTTTTGCACCAATCGGTCGAGGACACTTTGGCCACCTGTCCTGACCTCTATTGTTTTATTCCTGAAGGTTCTGAGAACTTATACCACTTTCTAGAATGGTAGATAGAAGTACGAATTGCACCAATGTTTTGATACTATTTAATTGACTAATCAATGTCTCTAGACTTTCGTAAAACCGCGTCCTGGTACTATGGAAACTCGCCAAATTCTCGGCGGCGCTTCTGAAAGCAACAACTCACGGCGCAACATCACATACTTCACTCAGCTCGAGTGTCAAAGACCAAACATATGCCTCATTGTGATTCTCATCATTGTTTATATGCACTTGACTTGTTCGATACTTTTCATCAAAGTACACTTATTTTTAATACAAATCATCCATTTTCCCCTAGTCATTGATCCGCTCCACACCTCATCCTTGTGAGCCACCCACCCACTCTCCGCTCGGTGTAACACTAGCACCGTTGAGCCTGTAATCATTGAAAATGAAAAAACATAAAGCCTTTGCTGCATCTAATGAAGTGTCAAAATTCTGATGCCATAAGTAGATTGAGAAAAAATCACAAACCCCTCAACAGAGGAGCTTGTGATTGTTTCTTTTTTTGTCAAGATTTTTTGTAGGGGGTTCAACATTCCCTATGTGTTAAAGGGGCACCAACCAAGCCATGCTACAGAGGGCCCATAAAATTCTCATGTACAAATAAATACAAAACCTCGAATGTAATCAAGGGTTGGTTTTGAAGGTGATTTTTACAGAAAATGGGTGGGAGGCTGCGGTGAGAAAAAAATGTAAATTAATACGAGCACTTCTTCTTGAACGTGATCTGACAATGACCCCTTTTCCTCTCATTTTTTTTACGCATAAAACCCCTATTACAGTGTATGGTTCTATGTTTGGGTAAGATAGCTCATGTACCCATAATACACAAACCGTGACTCCCATCCACCCAAAAATTAACCATCCGTCCAGCCCTTGGAACAAAAGAAACCACTCACCCACCATGCGGGACAAAAGCAACCATCCACCCGGCCTCTGTAATAAAAGTCAATCAGCCGTCCACCCCCTTTACCATGCTTCATTGTGGCCTGTGTCACGGGCTTGACATGGAAAACAATGCAATGGTGCATCTAGCTGATCCATGGAAAACGACAAAAGTTTATCATGCATCGATGCCGGATGGAATGTGGCAACAGAATGACATTTTTTAACGCTTCTGGGCATTTTGGGTATTTTTCATGCAACGTTGGCATATGCGTCATTCTAAGTACCGTATTGTCATAAGCGTTTTTTTCTGTCCGTTGTTGTCATGTTCTATTTTTTGTGCGGCGTTGTCGTATGTGTTTATTTGTGTACGACAATGGTATATAAACTTTTGTTCCAAAAAGTGGGTGTATGTGACTTGTACCCTTTACGATTTGCGTGGGCGGTGTAGGTGGTGAAACATGTTAGGGTACGGGGTGTGACACACACGAAGTGTAGACCACACACATGGCCATGGAATGGAGCAAACGGACCCGGCCCTCAGAGAAAAACTAGCTTTCACAAAAGTGTTATTAGGTAGCAGGGTAATGAGATGATCTTTGCCAGTCGACCGGGCCACCCACGTGAGAGCCTCAACGTGGGGCCCAGGTGCCACTCCAGGATCAAACTGGACGGGTTGGCAATGTGCCGTCAGTGATTTCTCACATGCCGGGATAACCTGGTCTTGTGGTCCAAGAGGATCAGCAACCCAACATCACATAATTAGCCACCTGTTCTAAGAATGCATGACTAACATAACAGTCAACCATATCAAATATGATTTTATGTGGGTGCATGCCCCCTACCATGTTTTGCTCCATCTATTTTCCAACTGAAACCAAGCAGGTTGTACTGATCACAGCCTTCTAGCTCTCAAACACATCTAAATTGGACACTATCGGCACCACTATTGCACTCAGATGAGACACCCATAATGCATAGTCCATTGTGTGTACATCGATGCTGCACGAGAGAGCTACAATTCAGTTTAGTCACCTGCGGTGATAGTGTGTGTGTATGTATGTGTGTGTGTGTGTGTGTGTGTGTGTGTGTGTGTGTGTGTGTGTGTGTGTGTGTGTGTGTGTGTGTGTGTGTGTGTGTGTGTGTGTGTGTGTGTGTGTGTGTGTGTGTGTATGTATGTGTGTGTGTGTGTGTGTGTGTGTATGTATGTGTGTGTGTGTGTGTGTGTGTGTATGTATGTGTGTGTGTGTGTGTGTGTGTGTATGTATGTGTGTGTGTGTGTGTGTGTGTGTATGTATGTGTGTGTGTGTGTGTGTGTGTGTATGTATGTGTGTGTGTGTGTGTGTGTGTGTATGTATGTGTGTGTGTGTGTGTGTGTGTGTATGTATGTGTGTGTGTGTGTGTGTGTGTGTATGTATGTGTGTGTGTGTGTGTGTGTGTGTATGTATGTGTGTGTGTGTGTGTGTGTGTGTATGTATGTGTGTGTGTGTGTGTGTGTGTGTATGTATGTGTGTGTGTGTGTGTGTGTGTGTATGTATGTGTGTGTGTGTGTGTGTGTGTGTATGTATGTGTGTGTGTGTGTGTGTGTGTGTATGTATGTGTGTGTGTGTGTGTGTGTGTGTATGTGTGTGTGTGTGTGTGTGTTTGTGTGTATGTGTGTGTGTATGTGTGCATGTGCGTGTGTGTGTATGCGTGTGTGTGTGTGTGTGTGTGTGTGTGTGTGTGTGTGTGTATGTGCATGTGTGGAGAAAAATGAAGAGGTCACTTGCGTGTTTTACACTCTATTAAGATGACTCCCATGAACCACAGGTGAACAATCCACATACACGAGACAGTTAGAACGATGGATGTCCATGCAGCATGAGATTATAAATAATGAGAAAAGGAGGGATACATGCACATCAATCAATAGTATGACGAGCGCGTAATAGACCAACCGCATGCACAACCACCTTAAACATGCCACTGCTAAATGCTTTGGTAGGAAATTCTACATGTTGTTGATGAGTATCAACCCAGACAACCTGAATTTCGCCTTCAACAATGTGCTTGCATTGAACTGCAGCTCAATGTTGATGTGCTTATGTCAGAATGATGCATGCCATTGTGCTCAGCAATTTCATTTGTGCTCTGATTTTTACAGCACATAGTGATACAGGGGATGGAAACATGCAACTGTTGCAGCAAGTGGGAAAGCCATAGACTCTTACATGTACATGCACCGAGTGCCACTTACTATGCCTCACTCAAACGTTGCACGATACATTCCTGTTTTCCACTCTTCCAATAGATAGCATTCCTACAAATAAAGAAGGTTGTATCTTATGCGACTGCATGCATCTGTGTCATGTGCCTAGTCACTGTCTGGCACACGCTGTAGAGAGCATGTAATGGACAAGGCTCCTGGAAGCCTCAAGATGTTTTCCAACGGGGCTGCGGAGAGAGCTGGGTCATGAATTTGATCAAGAAGCAAACATATATCTGCGTGGTGGTGGCAAGGTACATGAGGGATCCGATCACACTAAAAAAGGATCACACTAAAGGTAGCCGGTGACATCGTCTGTCTCCCCCCATCTATAATGGATTAGAGCACTACTGCCATTGTTGGCTTGTTGGGGTCATCGGAGAGGACACAGTGCAGATGTCGGTCAATTAGGATCCGAAGTGCTCTCCAAGACTACGAACATAAGCAGCTATAAGCCAAACCTGATATTGGTCAACCTTGCCATCAGGCTTCAACTTGCATCGAAGGACCCTGCAAGCTCAGACAACTTTGCATCCCGCTGGAACATCTACAAGCTCAAAGACATTGTGCTCTTTGAGGGCACTAAACTCCTCCTTCATGGTTATCTCAAAGAATTCAGCATCGGCTGCCTCAAGATTTTTGTCAAAATATGGTAGGCTCTGGTGGGAGTGTGGGAAGTCCACTTGCTGCAAAGCATGCACGAGCATAGCCTATGACATATGCATCGAGAGCAGTGTGGAACTCATGAGCAACGAGTGCATATCTCACCGTTGAGCTGGGATGGACATCACTGACCGTAACACCGAGTGCATCGAGACCACCAAAGACCCAACCAAAGAGGATGATAATCTAGTGCATGTGCGCAGCTGGCTAGACTATATGACCAACTACTAGGGGAGAAAGCGAAGCCTCCCTCCATGCGTGTATGACTCTAGACAGACATTGAGGACCTCAGACTCAGGTCGTGACATTGATTGGAGCAGAAATCTGTGACATAGGAGTGGGAGGTGAGCAAGGAGAAGAATCAGGCGAGTATAGATGCCGACTCAGGAGACGGAGGTGCAGAAGACGCTGATAATGTAGACTTATTTGGGGAGGAAAAGCGGTTGGAGCGCTGGACCGGGAGGACAGAGTGTGAGAATCACTGTCAGTGGATACAAATGGTGAAGATTGGAGAGGGTAGAGAGCCAGAAGAGGGAACTGTGGCGGAGGAGGCAGGAGAAAAGCTACCGAGACTGGAGGCTGAGACAGAGCCATCCCCCAAGTCAACAGAGCAAGGATAGAGAGGAAGGTGGGGCGACACGAGGCAAGTTGCACTGGAAGTCATCCTCAAAGAACAGTGGGCCTTGTGACTCAATGGCACGTGACCGGTCAGCGTCCCAAAACCGCCAAGCTTTGGATGTGGTAGAGAAACCATGGAAGGTGCAAAGGCGAGAATGGGGGCAAAACTTGCCATCACAAAGGTCCCAAGGGAAGCCCACAACAGCGACACAACCCCAAACATGAGCAAGACGTAAGTCAGCCCGTCAATTAAACTAGCGTACAAACGGGGTGATGTGACTTGGAAGGGGACTGTGAGGACACGGTTCTAGGCATAGGTCATGTAGGACATGGCCTTAAATGAGAAAAGAGGAGGGAAGTCAGAGGAAGTGAGGAGGGCACGGATAGCGTCAGCAAGGGTGCGATTCTAGATCTTTGAGACACTGTTCTGCTAAGGTGTGTAAGGAGCAGAGGGATTTATACACATATCGCAAGAGGAGAAGAAACAAGTAGTGGATCCCATGAACTTAGTACCACAATCACATAAAAATGTATGCACACGGAGGCTGCAGGCAAGTTCAGCCTGGGGAAGCCAGTACTCAAGGATGGAACAAAGGTCACTCTTTTGCCAAAATGCAAAGACCCAGCGCATGCATAAATTCTCATTAGTGAGGCAAAGGACGTAGAGACCAACCACCCTCCTCCTAGGCGTGATGGGCAAGAGGACCCATGCCATCAGCATGCAAGAGATTGAGGGAGTGGACGGTGTGAGTGTCCAATGTGGAAGAGGGAGAGCAGTGCATTTTTCCTTGGGCATAGTCAAGGCATCCAGTGACCAAAGGAGTAGGGAAAGTGGAGGCATCCAGGTCATGGATGGGCTGATGGCAAAACAGTCTGTCAATTGTGGCAGTATGAATATGACACAGGCGATGGTGTAGAAGTCTAGTGTGCACCGAGGAAAGGGATCAAATGACATGGACAAGCGTAGCCATGGTAGAGGAGGACACAAAAGGAGGGCACGTGAAGCAAATGATCACAGCGGGTTCCACAAAGCACTATCTGGCTAGTGGTGCGGTGCAAAACAAACGCAGTGTCGTGGCTCAAGGAGTAGTCCATGTCCTGTTCATCAAGAGCAGACTCAAATGAAGAGAGGGAATGCACAGCACGCATAGAAGAAGAGTTCCTCTCCAAGGCCAACGAACCGGAAAATGCAAACATCCTCAATTGGGAGAAGCTGACCGGAGCCAGGGTACACAAAACAGACATAGCTAACAGGAATGAAGGAGACGAACAGCGAGAGAGAGAGGATATCATGTGATGGGTGGCCCCGGACAGGATTTCTGAATATTCTATCGTTGGACCCCAGTTTGTACAACGTCTGTGCAAAGTCCTTCTGCTACACCTTAAACTAAAGCAAAGGCAATCCAAGAATCAGAAGCCACCCGACACGTAAACAGACGTCGGAACATGATTGCATGCAACGATAGCAGAGCGTAGAGGGAGCTGCTGATCACAAGTGGTGAGACAACGAAGTATCGGACAGACAACCAGTCCTTAATCCATAGAATATCAATAGCGATACAACCTTGAACTCCACCCAATGCAGGTCCACAGAGAGCCTCGTCAAACTCACACGCAAGTGACCTCAGACTTGAACGTACACTCTCACCTCCTTGATCACGGAGGTGATGCCAATGGATGATATGAGAGAGCGCTGCATCCAACTGGCGGCTGTCCTCATGCAGGTCATGTGTAAAGAAAATTACTGACAACGGACGCCTCTTGGAGTAGTTCGGTGGCACCCGGCATGCCCACTACGCCTGCATCGCAGATGCTAGATGTGCATCATCAGGGGGTGCGGGACACTTTGGGACAGAGTGCCCAGTTGTGCCAAAGTTCCTATATGTCCCAATGCCTGAGGATGAGATACAAGAGGAGGATCCACCGGAACTATTGCCCTTCCCGCGCCCACTCTTCCCACCACATGTCCCGCCACGAGATGGACCACCTCCTCCCTTTTTGCAACCTCAGCCACTCCCTTGAGTGACCAGAGGGGAAGCATAGGTGGAGTTCTAGGAGCCGGATGAGGATGAGATGTGCAAGGCGGAGGAGGAGGTGGATGAAGAGGGGAGCACATTGGTAGTAGTGGCGATGGATGTACAACAATTACATCTGTTTTGGAAAGTGCTCCACAAATCAGTGAGGAATTGCGCTGTAAGATCCTAGAAGGCACCAATAATCCAAGGAGCATCATCAGGAACATGCTCGGCAGCAAGGCGCTTGAGCTTGGAGGCCTTGATCTTCCTGAATTTTTCAGACAGCTGAAGCATGAACATCGTGCGCTGACTGTGACTTGACATGGACAAAGGGAGGGTTGGAAGAGGGATTAGGCTCATGGTAACATCCCCATAGTTTTTCTCCCTATGCCCATGCACTGGAGCGAATTTCCCAAAAATGAAGGTGAGGTTAGAGGTGAAGTGGGGTGGCGACATTTCAAAGTCGCGTTGTCGCTATGGAGGAAATGCGAGAGCTATGGCCATTGCTGCTATGCCGAGTGTAGCGTAGACGATGAGGGGATAAGGCTGAATGGAGCTAGCAGCATTAAATTCAGAAGCAAGTGTAGTGGAGAATGCAGTAGCAATAACTGCAGCGGTGGACGCAGAGGGGATGACACACAACATGAGCTGAAGAAGATTCAAGACCAAGTCTACTATGTGATCTGCAAAATTGTCTTGATGGTCCTACTCATGGCGCAACCTTTCTTCAGCTGTATGCTGGGCAGTGAGACCAGTCTGGAGTGCAGTGAGTTCATGCTGCAGCTCTACTTGCAAGACAACGTACTGCTCATTGTCAACTGGAATTTTGCCAGCAGCGTCACTTTGCCAAGAAAGAACTTGGCATAGTTTTCCCTGCCCTAGTGGGCTCGGGAAAAGAGTATGGTGATTCTCTCAGGTTGTGCAACGGACCTGGACACACAAACATGTCCACACATAAGAGAGCAGAGAGCAAACGAGGGTTCCACGCTCACCAGACCTAGCAATAGAGGGAAAAAAGAGCAGGAAGGGAAGTTGTGGTGGATGCTGGAATGAATGTCACAGTGGATGATGCAGATACGAAGAGGCACGCAGCACCGACCAGAGTAGCAGTTGAGTGTGTAGAGACTGCTGCTGTTGTGAAGACAAGCATCGGTACATGGTGACCAGAGAAGGCCTTTGACATAGAACTGTGGATTGAGGTCACTGCACTAGAGAGCAGTGGTTGCTGCTGCTTCTGCTGCTCCTATTGCATCTGTTGTAAAAGCCACCTGGATGACTACTTTAAATGCAGTTGCATCAAAAGGGCCCTGATCCACTGCGGCTTTGGTGTGTGTATCAATAAGTCTACTAGGAACGGTGCTGGTAGGTGCACAAGGAGCACGTGCAGTTACAGTAAATGTAGAGGCAAAAACAGTGCTAGAGAAAAGCGCTGCCTACAGGATAGAGAGAATTTCAAAGAGTGCTGAAGAAGCAGACTTTGAGCCTAGGACTATGGGGGAAGAAGAGGAGCTAGGAGCAGGACTTATGAGCTGATGCAAGGGCTTCTTGTGCTGTCCCGCTGATTCTGCTGGCGCGTTCTATGGGCAATGGATGGGCTTACAAATAATTGAAGAGGTCAGTCATCCCGTGGAGGCCCCGTACGTGGTGCGTTCTGAGGTGTCGACGAGTCATCTCAAGCTGATTGATAGTACAATGTGTATTCAGCAGTGTCCTGCTCTTAGTCATTGGTCAGATCGTATTCCTTGCCGGGATGATAACCTGTTGCGTGGCAACAAAGACGCGGCCACTGCTCACGCTCCACCCTAGCCTCATATTACGCTATCTTGTCTTCATTGTGGGCACACTCATGCCTGGCTGTGAATGACGTAGGAATTGGATCGGTGTCTGTTGGTAAGGCCAGGATGCTGGCCGTCCAGCTGCCTCGCTGGGCAGCTCCACACGTGGCTACACAAAAGATGCTGCTATGGGGATGATAGAGACTGATGCATCAGAGGCAGTGAGCTTGGCTGATGCCGCTACTGCTGCTAATGCAGCTGCTGATGCAGCTGTTGCTGCTGGTGCAGCTGCTGTTGTGGATGTTTTTGCTGTCGTGAGGTAGCGGGTGTAGAGGCACCCTAAGTTGCAGCTGTGCAATATGTGCTCGTTGCAATGGTGATTCGCAGTGTCCATCATTTGATGTCAGAATCCTCATGACAGCAAACCGGTGTGGCAATGAACTGGTGTGGCAGCAGGGTGTAGGTGTGAGAAAGCGGGTATAGAGGCACTGCATGCTGCTGTGTACAATGCGCTCGCTGCATTTGCGCAGCTGTTGAGGTGTTTTGCTGCGCGTCCAGATTCTTCGCTGGGCAGCTGCTCACAAGTATCCATAGAAGATACTGCTACGGCCATTGTAGAGGCTGATGCAAATGCATGGGGGACAAAGGATTCCAGAGTTTTAGGATCACCACCAAAGCAACGACAGTAATCAAGTGGAGCCGATCGCACGCCAGCTGTGTACTGCGGGCGGGACTGGTGTGGTAGGTGTATCAGCTGTGGCTGCTTCGGTCGCTGTTGGGGCAAGGAGGCACCACGCTGATGGGCCTTGCCGTGGGTTGAGAAGGGACGGGAGAGAGTCTCTTGTTGCGGGGAGGTGCACGCTTCCTTGCTTTGATACCAGTATGTAGTGAAACATGCTAAGGTACGGATTGTGCCACACACAGAGTGTAGATCACACACACGGCCATAGAATGGAGAAAAAAGTCTCTGTCCTCAGAAAAACCTAACGTTTACATGAGGTACCAGGGCAATGAGGTGATTTATGCCGGTTGACCCTGCCACCCACGCGAGAGCCTTGATGTGGGACCCGGATGGAATCCCATGATCGAACTAGACCGGTTGGTAATGTGCCGCTGGCGATTTCTCACACGCCGCGGTAACTCGGCCGTGTTGTTCCCAAGGATCAACAACCCAGCATCACCTTATCAGCCAACCATTCAAAGCATGCATGAATAAAACAACAGTCAACCACATTGACCACGAGTGCACATGGGTGCAAGCCCCCTGCCACGTTTTGCTCCATGTTCTGTTGAACAGAAACCAAGCAAGTTGTCCTGATCACAGGAATTCAGCTCTCAAACACATCCAGGTTGGACACCATTGGCGGCACTCTTGCACTCAGCTGAGATGCCAGCAGTGCATGGTCCACCGCGTGTGCACCGATGCTGCACTTGAGAGCCTCACTTCAGTTTTATCACCTGCAGTGATTGTGTGTGTGTGTGTGTGTGTGTGTGTGTGTGTGTGTGTGTGTGTGTGTGTGTGTGTGTGTGTGTGTGTGTGTGCGCGCGCGCGTGCATGTGGGGACAGAGTCAAGAGGTCACTTGCGTTTCTTACACCCCTAGTAACAGAAGGTGGAGCATTTGCAAAATGTATAAAACCCTAAATCTGAATAGGGGGTTTTCATGTTGAGAAAAGAAATGGCCGGCAACGCATGCCACAATCAAGCATGATTGTACTGGGCATATGTGAAATGTGGGCCATATATGTCCAGTACATATTACTATTTTGTTTTTTCTTCTGGGCATATCTAAGTCACAGTTTGTGTTTGTATGGTATCTAAGCCCAATTCAATTTTTAGACCTAAATAGCGTGTTCCATCTCTACCAAGTTAACATTGGTAGAGACGTTGGCTTCTATCCTAACAAACTAAAGTGAGTAAGACTGTACACGTTCTTTGTAAACAGTTAACAAAATACCACACTGTTACAATGAAATGCCGAGTGAATGTTTTATGGTGAAAAACTAGAAGTTGCATGTAAAGTTATAACTTGGAGAAATTAGAATGATTTACTCGTTTTTTTTTAGTAGTAAATGGATTTCAATGACAATTTTTGGGACTTTGAGTACACATATGCAAGTGTTGAAACAAGATTGAAACACACTTAAGGCCTTTGGTGTTTGAGGCAAGCATCGTGTGCAAAGCTGTGTCATGAGTGGCTGCTTTGAGAAACTCCGCCGAGATGTCAGGAAGATTTGAGAATATCGAGGCTCATCTCAATAAAACTCTAGAGCCACGTAGAAGTCAACCAAATAGTATCAAAAGATGAATACGGTTTGTATTGATTCTGTTGACCTCTCCAGAAGGGAGTTGAACCAATCATAACCTTTGTAGCAGGTAGGGCAATTGAATTCACATTCTAATTATTTCCTAGAAAAGCTTCTCTTTGTTTAAAAATTTAGGATGTTTCAGAGATACCCATAACGCTCTCTTGTATGCAGCTATAAACCAAAAAGGCATTGAGGTAGATGATGATGAAGTCATCGAGATACAGCCAGAACATGTTGTTTATTTTTGGCATAAAAATCATTGGGGCATTCTTAACTCCAAACAAGATCACCAAAGTGCACTGATCCTGAGCAAAAAACCGTCTTCTTGATGTCCTTTTCAGATATGCAAATCCAGTGATAACTGCTCCACAGGTCGACTTTGGAGAATATCCGTGCCCCTCAAAGCTGGTTGAAAAGCTCTTATGCTCACAGAAGAGGGTAGCAGTTCTTGGTGGTAGTGTCGTTTCACGTTCATTGGCCTATGCATATCCGTAACTTGCTGGAAGTACTTTTTAAGAAAAGTACCAATTCTACGTGCAGTGACGTTAAGGGTTGTATGAACCCTTGCTCGATCATGTAGTCTAACAGGTGTGTTAGCTGAGTCACCTCATCGCCGCCCATCCATTAGGGCCCTTTGACTGCCCACCTGCTTTCTAGGTTCAGGTTGATTCGGTGGTCGATGCCTTAATACAAAGTAGCTCTCAGGGGATCTCATCAGCATAATTCTTCAAACTCTTCAAATAGTGGTTCCAAATTGAGTATGTCCAATAACTTTGCCATTTTTAAGATGTGTGAGGGCACCGAGCCTGCTGCGGAAGCTGCCGTGCTTCGACCTCTTTGCAAGGTTCCACATGGACTAGCTATGTGTAAGCCCCTCATTGTAGGAATGTTTTGGCCACGTCAGGCGAGATGGAGAGCGGGGCAACATCAAGTTCCGCCTATGCCGTCCGCCCTCAAGGTGGAGGGGGATGCAAGAAGGGGAAGGGTGCCAAGCAGGGCACCAAGAGAGGTGACAACAAGGCGGAGTGCTACAATTGTGGCAAGTAGGGCCACTACGCACGCGATTGCCCCAACAAAAAGTCAAACCAGCCCGGGAAGGGTGGGAAGAAGCACGTCCAAGCCATGATGGCCAGGGAATCTACGGACTTGACAGATCCGGAAGTCAATGTGATCGACTCCGGATCAGGCCGCCACACACAATGCAACCGGGCAGCGTTCGTCACCTACGGCGTCACCGAACGGTGCATGACAGTCGCCAACGGCAAAACGGAGTTGGCCGTGGGCGAAGGCAATGCTCGCATTGAGTCGGTGGTGAATGGGAAAGTCATTCCGTGCACCATCTACGACGTGCTCCGCATGCCCAACTTTGGGGCAAACCTGCTGTCAGTGAGCCGCCTTACCGACAAGGGGCTCGAGGTGCTCTTCAATAAGAAAGAGGCCATCATCCGGAAGGAGGGGGATGGCGAGGTGATTTCACGTGGCAAGAGGGAGGAGGACCTGTACCTTCTTCGTACCAAGGTTCTTGCCGATGCAGTGAGGACTGACGCCGTCAACCTCGTGACGAAGGATGAAGGAAATCTGGACCTATGGCACCGCTGCCTATGTCACATCGCTCCCTCAACTGTGAGGGATATGGCGAAGAAGGAAGTGGTGCGGGGACTTGAGGTCAAGGGCCTCGATGCAGCCAAGAATGCCATGTGCGATTCATGCATGGTGGGCAAGGCGACACGGCAGCCGTTTGATGGCAAAGGGATGCGTGCATCGGCGAAATTGGAGGTGGTGCACACGGATGTGTGCGGACCGTTCGAGCCCTCTATTGGTGGGGCGCGCTATTTTGTCACCTTCATCGACGACCACAGCCGCAAGCTCTACCTCTACATCATCAAGAGGAAGAGCGATGTCTTGTCGTGCATGCACGAATTTGTGGCGGCTGTGGAGCGGCAAACAGGGTTGAAGGTGAAGGCGTTCCGGAGTGACAACGGCGGCGAGTACGAGGGCTGCTCGGCATGGATGAAGAGCAAGGGGATCGCGTGGCAGAAAACTACGCCACACTCTCNTTCGAGAGCTCCATTGGGGGCGCTCGCTACTTTGTCACCTTCATCGACGACCACAGCCGCAAGCTCTACCTCTACATCATCAAGAGGAAGAGCGATGTCTTGTCGTGCATGCACGAATTTGTGGCGGCTGTGGAGCGGCAAACAGGGTTGAAGGTGAAGGCGTTCCGGAGTGACAACGGCGGCGAGTACGAGGGCTGCTCGGCATGGATGAAGAGCAAGGGGATCGCGTGGCAAAAAACTACGCCACACTCTCCGCAGCAGAACGGCGTCGCCGAAAGGGCAAACCGCACCATCCTCAACATGGTCCGGTCCATGTTCAGGAATGCCGGCCTCGTGCAGCGGTACTGGGGCGAGGCGGCACGGACAACGGCGTACATCATGAACCTGATGCCGACGAAGCCGCTAAAAGACGCGGAGTCCAAGGTGTGGAAGACGCCACAAGAAGTGTGGAGCGGGAGGAAGCCAACTGTGGCACACCTCCGCACGTTTGGTTGTGTTGCACATGCTGTTGTGCAGGCACGGGAGGGGCGGGGCAAGCTGGACCCGCGGACTCGCCGGTGCATCTTCGTTGGGTACGAGAGCAGGAGCAAGGCGTACCGGCTCTTCGACCCGCGGAGGCAGCAGATCGTGAAGAGTCACGACGTCACGTTTGACGAGGACAGCTGTTGGACGGACAAGGACGCTGGTCTCTCCAAGCGGGGGGAGTGGTTGCCACTCCTCGAGGGGGAGATGCCGGAGGACGCAAAAGAGGATGACGTCCCATCGGCTCCAACCGGCGAGAACCATCCGGGCGACGTTGGAGCGGCTGATTTGCATTCAGCCAAGTCGGACAATGAGTCCGAATCGCTCAATGTCATCTACGCACCCTAGTGTTGGCCACTAACTCGCTGTTCCTACCTCCTTTGGATCAGTGCAAAAACCCTTGCAACCCAAAGTGTTTCCAAAGAACTCCACCTTTGTTTTCTTGAACTTACACTTGGAGAGCTTTTGCAAAAAAACCTTCTTTGCAAAATGTCAAGCGCATGCCAAAGATGTTGCTGATGCTCTTCCAAAGTTGCGAAGTAGATGAGGATGTCGTCGCGGAACACCACCACAAACTTGTCTAAATAATGGTAGAAGGTCCTTTGCATGAGGATCACAAATGTTGCAAGAGCATCGGTCAACCCAAACGACATTCGAGGTAGTGAAAATGACCGTACAGTGTCTCAAACACCATCTTCTCAACATCCTGGTATGGAGTTTGGATCTGATGATACCCCAAGTGCAAGTCAATTTTGCTATAAACTGCATCCCTGGACCCTTAGTAGTGGTTTTTTTTCTCAATGTTGACGTTGCTCATTGCAGGGTAATCCATGCACATCCGCAACCCCCTTGTATTTTTCTTATACAATTAGGACCAGTGCAGCGTAAGGTGACACTAATGATCTGATAAACCCCTGCTTTGTGAGCTCCTCCAAATACTTCTTTAGCTCTCCTAGCACATTCTGGCCCATGAGATAAGCAGCACACATTGTTGGAGTTGCTTCCCGGAACCCTTAGGCAGCTCAGCAGGAAACATGCCAGCGTAGTAGTATAAAATTGCCTTTATGCCTTCCGACATTTGAGTTGACGCTTTCTTTTTCTCTACTTCTTGTTGCTTTGCCTTTACTACCAACACTTCCACCCCTTCAGCTGCTTCCGTCTACACCTCCCACACAAGGTAAACCTGGTTCCCCTTGCACCCACATCGCTTCTGCTGCATATAACTAAGTTGTGGCACTTTTCCTACCTTACAGTCATTCTCTTTAGCCCACAGTGGAAAAACCATCTGCTCTCTGATTTTCTTCACTTCCACCTGGTTGCGCACCCAATTCACAAAATGATTCCACTGGTGCAGCCAGTCATGCCCTAAAATGTTGTCATAGGCATCCATCGGACATGCGCAACAATTCACCTCGCATGAAAACTTGCCCAAGAAGAGCCTAAGAGGTTTCAGAGGCCATCCGCACTCAAGCTCCCCTTGCACCAACTTGGCTGTAGTCGGCTTCCCAATTAGTTGTGCTAGCTTCAACCTTTCGATGAGCTCATTGCTGAAGAATGAGGAAGACACACTGTGATCCAACCAAACTTCTATCCAGCGGCAATTCTGGTGCCCCTTGCGGTTCACAAAATGAGAAGATGAGAGTTTGGCTTTCATGAGGATTCTTAGAACACATGCGCATCCTTCACTCTAGAATAATGCACTTGAAAGCTCCCTAGCTGTCCATGGAGTTTTGGGGCTGCTATTCGCTGATGCAAACAAATATAGCAGCCAGTCACTGCTGGTTGCTATTTCCCTTCTACTTTTAATTTCGGTCCTTCTTGTGGTACCCTGGCTACTCTCAGCTCCAGCAAATCTCACCACGTGACTTGTTCTTCTCCATGGGTTCAGTTTGTGCTCACCGCTGAAGATTTTCTTGCTTGTCACAAAACCTCCCTCAATGGTAGCGTAGCACGTCAACACGCTCAGCTGTTGCCACCAATGCTTGGAACTATGTGATTCCACTGATTTCCAGCATGCATTGAATCTTCCATTGCAAGGCATCATGGTCTCATGACACCATGCCTCACTCACTCATGTCATCAATCTCCAACTACTAGCCTACGAATGACACATATACTCATGAAATAAGCCGATCTGCTGTAGTTGTTTAAGCTTGTTACGTGTAACCATGGATGCATTCACGCAATCAAAGCAACCTCGAAGAGTTTGCGCAAACGTTTCCTATGTCTTCAACACGCGTGCTTCACCTTGCCCTGTGCCTGGATGCCATAACACGGCAGTTTTCACAGCTACATTCCCACCTCCACTTGAAGTAGCTAGCAGATTGAGCTGCCTCCACAGCTCCAATTCTCCTCCACGTAGAAGTGTCACCGGGAAACACACACACACACACACACAGCATTTTCCTCTAGAGGGTGACCAAGAGCCCCAATGTAGCTGTTCATGGAAAATAGCCAGTTCTATTCACTTGCTCTCATGACACAAGGATTGAATAGTTCCAGAGTCTTTGGCTTTGGTCTTGGGGAACTCCTTGACCAGGCCACTCGAACTTGTTCATCAATGCCTCCATTCCACAGGTCGGTCATTTGCCAATGGAGGCACACGTTCTCAAGCTTGAGAGCATCCAGCTGCTCTACGATCTACTGAAGGGATTGCTCCATGGCTCACATAGCATGTTTTTGATGTGGAGGTCTTTAAAAGAGATTGGCAGCGTTTATGCAGGAATAATTAACCTTCTACAACTTTTTTACTGTACGAGATAAGAATATGACGTCTCCAAAGTACGTAGAATTCAACCGTAGTCTTCCACACACACAAGGTAGGCCGTGTCAACGCTCTAGAAGCAAAGATTTTTTCCAGAGGTTGGACCATGTGTTGGCCTCGAATTCTAGTCCAGTAATAATTCTCTCAACCAGCCTCAAAGCTGTCCAACCTAGTGCGTGCCTTTGGCTCCTTGAACTTGGCTGAGGTCTGGTAATGATTCCCCCCAATGTGTGGCTCTGGCTAGGATACAGATGTGTGAGTGTGTGCTCTTAGAACATTAGCCCTTGGTGTGTAAAGAGCACAGACACAGTGGTGAAATGACATTGGACATAGTCTGGAAGCCAGAGCTGGAAAAACACAGGTTAATGGCAATGAGAAATGTATGAGGTATTTATACTTCTCAACTGGCTAGTCCTGGCCTCAGCCTATTTCCCTCCTTGCTTGTTACGACAAGCTTCTTGCACCTGTACCAGATTCCCTGGTTGTAATAAATGGTTTTTGCGAGAAATCCCTGGCCATCAATCTATCTAGATAGATGGTCCACTTTTATCCCTGTGCTCCCACAGGGTATGCGCACGCTGCTCCGGCAAGCCGCCTCATCAGTCCAACCCCTCACGTTACCATCATGTATGCGTCTTGTCGGTGAGTCCGGTCATCGTGTTGCGCATGCCACCAAAATGCAGCAAAAATCACACGGTCACAAGCACTGGTCTTGCTTATCCGTTGACTGTGCCTGTTGTGAGGGGTTCCCCGATGCAATCTCCTAGGCGGATAGCGTATCCATTATGCTACTCACCAAGAGGGTGAAAGCCACCCTCACATGCGTGCTTGGAATGCCACGTAATGTGCAAGTGAAACATCCTCTCGCTTGCTTGCTCCTCCTCCTCCTCCTCCTTTAATCCGCGGTCGAGCACAGTTGAGCTCAACTGTGAGCACGGATTCCAAAAGGCAGAAAAAGGCCTCGATGCCTCCAAAACTAGAACAAGGCCCCGAGTGTGCCTGAAAAATAGGGGCACCTTGTTTAACTAGCTCTGTCGATAAGTTGCCTGAAGAGTATCAAAACATTGATATTCTTTGTGATTATTCTTTCGAACTTCCCAGAAGATAGTTGAACCACGCATAATGGTCTGAAACATTGGAGGTTGCTTCAGTTGGCCAAAATGCCCACAGCCGATAGGAAAAAGCATTTGGACGTTGATTTGCGGTGGGCCATGAATGTGAGGAGAAAGTACCTAGTTGTGGATATTAGGGGCTTTTGCACGTGTGGCAAGTAGCATTGCCTGTTATGCATAACGGGACAAAGGTGTTTAACATATAGAATTTGTAGATCAAAACAAAATTTTGGAGGTTGGGGCACTTGAATAATTTTGAATTAGTAGTAAGTAAACTTTGATGATGTGTCACAACTGCCAAACACATGTTTACAAGTGAGGAAATAAAAATGAGGCCTATTTGGGATCTCAGGCGGCCTAGGCAAGCAACGCATGTTAGATTGTGATGCGACAGGTATGTCAAGGAACCTCTCTGAGAATTCAAGGGTTTCTAGAATTATCAAGGTAAATTGCTATAAAATTGCATCATCACAAAAAGAAAATAAAAAGGTTAGTGGAACAGTAGCACAACTTTGATTGGTTTGTCATGAATCCATTGACTATTCTAAGAATAGGTCAAACCTGTAAGAACATTGAAAGGCAGGGCAAGTGTCCAAAATACCCTCGACCGACCTGTGTAGAATTCCGGAAGTCGTCGCATAGTGGGCCACAAATGTAAGAGGTTTTTAATCACCCCCAAACAATAGACTCACGGATCAATGTATTTTACGGGGGATGAATTCTTGCTTCGAGGGCGAGGTCAAACTTTGCCGGTCATCGCGAGCTCGCATGAGGGGTTTTGCCGGTGGAACCGGAAAAACCTCCTTGTGAACTCGCGATGACCGGCGAGATGTGCCTGTTGTGAAGAAAAGGAAGGGCCCCGCTCCCGCGGGGCCCGGCAGCTGCCCAGGAAAGGAAAAAAATAAAACCCAAACCCCCCATTTGAACCAGGGGGTTTGTTGAGGGTTGGGGGGGGGTTGTAGGATGCGGCACACGCTATGATAGAGGAAAGGGGATCTGCTGGGCCCCGCTACCACGGAGCCCGGCAGGTGTCCGAGCAAGTTAAAAAAAAAACCCAAACCCCCCAGTGTAATTAGGGGGTTTGTCAACAATTTGGGGGGGGGGGGTTTGAGATGTGGCATACGCGGTGCCAGAAGAAAGGGGACCTGCCATACCTAGCTACCATGGGGCCCGACCGGTGCCCAGGCAGGTAAACTAATAGACCCAAACCCCCCAGTTCAACTAGGAAGTTTTTTCAGAGTTCGTGAATGCACCCTTGCAAATGCGCAAGTTTGGGAATTCGCACTTGCGAACTCCAAAACTCGTGATAGGGTGACTTCTGAAATTGGCATGGCCGGTGTCAGAAGTCGCCGACTTCGCCCTCTTAGTCGGCAAAGTCTGACTTCAAGAGCGAAGTCGGTCGGTGGCTTCTGATCAAATTATCCGGGCTTGTACACTCAACGTCCAGTGTATTTTTCGCACACGCACACACACACACACACACACACACACACACACGATTAACCATCACATAAATTTAAAGAAAATATTGTCCACTCAAGAATTTGAGGGAATCCTGCACATCTGAGACGTAACACTTCCCCCAACCCCCCNCGACTTCGCCCTCTTAGTCGGCAAAGTCTGACTTCAAGAGCGAAGTCGGTCGGTGGCTTCTGATCAAATTATCCGGGCTTGTACACTCAACGTCCAGTGTATTTTTCGCACACGCACACACACACACACACACACACGATTAACCATCACATAAATTTAAAGAAAATATTGTCCACTCAAGAATTTGAGGGAATCCTGCACATCTGAGACGTAACACTTCCCCCAACCCCCCTCCCTCCCTTTTAAGTTAGGAAATGTAGTCGGGTGCCAGATTAAGTGAAATTCAATCAGATGATCAATGTCTCTGAGTTTTTCATAGTGTTTCCAGCTGTTATGCACCACCAGGCTGTATGACTGCCATTTGGCAAGATATTTCATGGTCTTGCCTCATCACTGCTGTCTAAGAATTCCCTTCCTGATGCATTCTGTATCCCTTTCCACTTGTACGGGTTGTGGTGGGAGGGGGGATCTCCCGGCCGAGAAGTTTAACACTAGAATTGTGGCAGTACTTGAGTTGGCTCATGTGGAAAAGCAGGTGGAACTTCATGCCATCAGGTGGGAAATACTTGGCGAATACAGGTGTCTACACTACTTCAATGTCAACTAGAACCAGCCACATACATTTCATCTTTGCATGATCTTTGCCTTGTAGCTTGACATCTTTAGAGCTGAGATGGATGCTATTACCGGTGTTGAACTCGGTCATTTTATTGTCCTTTGAGTCTTTGCAAGGGTGTGGCAAGTCTCCGACCAGATATTATATAATTCTTGCTGTTTTTTGTTGACGACAGTTATGTTTCTTGAACTCTGCAAACCAGCTGGACTTGTGGGAAGTTTACCATAAACCACTTGAAATGGAATTCTTCCGGTGGCTGTAGAGTTGGAAGAGTTGTATTCCATCTCAGTGATTGGAAGCCTGACTGTCCAAGCTGTGCCATGAGGCTTGCACAAGGTTTGCAATAGTTGTTCAAGCATCTGATTGATTCACTCTGTCTTGTATTCAGTTAGAGGATGGAACATTGCTGAAAGCTAGATTCAACTGCCATAGCAAGTCATAACCTCCTGCTTTAATCTGCTGGTGAACCAACTATCTCGGTAGCTGGTGATGCAGAAAGGGTTTCCATGCATTCAGAAGACGTTGTTGAGGAACAATATCCATATTTTGATTGCTTTTGACATCGTGAATTGTGCCATCTTGGAAAAATGGTCAACCACCACACATATTGCGTCAAGCCCTTCCTGTGTGATGGGCAAAAAATCACTAAGTCCATAGAAATGACCAAGGTGCAATCGGATAGGTACAATTTGGAGAAAACCGGGATTTGGTCCATCATGACTCATGCTGCTGAAAAATGTTACACGATTTACAGTAGTTTGTGACATTGGGTTGCATCATGTCCAACCTCTAACACTGCCTGAGAGTCTCCGCCATAATGTTTGTCTCGAGGATCAATATTGTGGCTAAAGTTGGACACGAGGAACCTGATCCATGAATTCTGTAGCTGACTCAGACTTGACTTTTTCTTGGCATATTGAGGGTGTGGTGGTTGGTGGGGATAATCCTGTACCTGAATTCCATTTAGAACTACCATATCTTGAAAGCAGGAATGACTGTTAGAATTTGTTTCTCAGTCACGTTTTCTCAGCTCAAGAAAGTGCTTTTTTATAATGTACTTGAACGGTTTTTCTCCAACGCCATTGTCTTGGAAGAGAACGGTGCCTGTTACTTGATTGGACACGGTGGTGGCCATGACGTAGTCCACCCATTCATCCGCCAATTTAAGGATTGGTGCTAATGTCAGAGTGTGTTTTGAAAAGGTAGATGCTTCTTCTTTGCTGCCTCCCCAATTCCACTCGCGTGATTTTAAGTGACATTAGACAGAGGCGATGAATTTCACACATAATCCCGTACACCTTGGTGGTAACAGTTACAGATTCCCCAAAAATCTTGGACTTCCCAAGTTTTTATGGGCATCAGCCATTCAGAAACCATTAATACCTTCTTTTTGTCCATGATGATGTGCCTGCCAATAATGTCATGCCCCCAAAACTCGATGAAACGGTGAACTAAGTCGCACTTTGAGCATTTTCCATATAATTTTTCTCATTCTCATTCTAAGACCTTGACCGAGTGTGTGAGATTTACATTGTACTCCTCGGAAATGTGGTTGTAAACCAAGATGTTGTCAAGATATACAATAAAAATGTCATGGAGTTAGAACCAAAGATATTGTTCATGTTGCCATAAATATCCCAGGGAATGTGTAAATCCAAATGATATAACTGTGAAATTTAAGTGCCCTTAGCGGATGGAAGTTAACATTGATCTATTTCCTTATCATATGCGTGGATCTGGTAATTACCGCTCTGTAATTCAACTATGTTAAGAATTTGGGCTCCCCAAAAAAATTTGTTTTCTGAAAAACATGCAGTATTTCTTGTGATAAAAGAGTATTGGTGGTGTGTATAATGACATGGACGGGCGAATAAAGCCCTGCCCAAGCATCTCGTCCAGCTGGCTTTCAAGCCCCGTCAGGTAGTGATCGCTCATCATGTGTGCTCCCTCTAGTCTAATGCCTGGATTGAAATTGATCTTTAATGAGGAATCCCTTACAGAATATCACCTGGAAGATCCTTAGTGAACTCCTTCATGAGTGGTGATAAATCCTTGAGGACCGCTGCAAAATTTTGTTGTTGCGTCAGGTGTTGCAATTGTAAGGTTCCACATGAATGACCCACGTGTGAGCTCCTCGTCGTAAAGATCTCTTGGCCACGTCCAAGGATGTAGTGGATGCTTTTACTTCCTCTGCTGCAAATGCCTTTGCAGATTCCTATACTCATCACTACGTCATGGTTCACTCAAAGGAAATGACATCTTCTACCATTAATGACGATGTAGAAGTATCCGCTGGTCCAGTCCACCCATAGATTATGCCGGAATAAGAAATCATGACCGGAGATGACAGTGGTTCCTCATTGGATAGGATCTTTAGAAAATTGCATTGAATATTTCTCCGATTTGCAATCAGTGTGGTTTGCAAAGTTGACGGATATGTGTTGTCTTCCATGTAAAGTTTTTTATACCAACATCCTTACATCTTCCAACCAAAATTTTGAACCATGTTCTTTGCTGTTAAACCTATGAGAAACTCTTCCATCCACTACTACCAGTACCATTTTCCGACTTCTTCAACCCCTTAGTTGCACACATTGTAGTATTGACGTTTAGTCATCCTCATACCCTTTGGCAAACTTTCTGATTATAGGAAACCTTGACCATTAGGAAGTTCTTGAACATTCAGATGGGGGATTGGTTTATTCATAAAGGAGGTTTGTCGTGTCCTCCTACCCTATCATTTTTGTTACTCCTCTAATGGTTTTCTGCTGCTTCCTCCTTTTTTTCATCTGCTCCTGCCATCACTGACAATGCCTAAAAGCGTTTCCTGGATTTTAGCAGGTCCAGCACAGCCATTGCTCTTCCTGATTAACAACATCAATGTACTTCAAAGTGGAGATCTCTGTTGACTACAAACTTCCTCCACCTTGGAAAAGATCATAGCTTTAAAGCCACCAGCCATTGAATTCCTGCACTCGAGTGTTTTTTCAGTGCTGTTGACTTGATCTACTGCTGCTACTATCCACGGGCGGCCTTTTTTATACCAAAAATGTTACTTTCTTGTCTAATGTCACATTTGAGGCCGTTTGTTTTGTGAATACAGAGCTCATCCCGGGTCGAGGCAATATTATTGGTGATTGTGCGTGATTTTTCATGTACTATTCCATGTTGGGACTTTGAAAAGGCCATTGCAACATGCATCATGCACTAGAAGTCTCATTCAGGTTTACTACAAGTGCAAGGATTAAGTGTCCAAAGTTGTTTCCATCCTTTGATTTAGTTGATGAGTTTTTCCATAGGGAGTATGATTGTAGTCAATGACATGAGGCTGGTCTTTAGAGCCGTTAATAGAGCTCCGTTGGTCTCCTTGCGTCTTTGGATGGTTCTTTGAATCAAACCACCAACTCAATTTTGTGCCATGCAAAAGTGAGGCCATAAGGTCCATTTTATGCTTGTTTTTGTTGCCTTGCAGCAGTGAAGTACACCTCCACACTCGTGAGCCACATCCACCGTCAGTCCTGTTGTTCTTGGAGATAAAATGGTTTGGAGAGGGCCAGAGGGATCAGGGAATTTCTTGAAAATTTATCATTTCTCTTTGTGAGCAGTGGTTTCCACGCCTACGCCTTCTTGAGCTCTTCCACCACCACGGTGAGTTTTTGGAGCAGGTGGGCGTCAAGGCCCTTCAGAGCAAACAACCGCTGGTAGAGATTTTATTTGAACCTTGCCTCGCCAATTTTTCCATCTATCGATGCTCTAGATGTCAGCCTTGTAGAAACCGGTGAGGGTGAGGGAGTCACTGAACCCGAGGGGTCCGTCACTGGACTGGCCATCGGAGTTGTTGGTCCTGTGACAATCACCATGAAGCATGCTGAACCAGCTGCTGCATGTACATCCGCCTATTGGGTTTTCCCATACTTCTTGAGTTTCTATCCCTCCATCACCAAATTATTTGCCATTTATTATTGCTTTTCCTTGGTTGCACTCGCTCCAATGACCATCATCACCGTGAGGGTTGCAATACTTTTGATGGCGGAAATGCACCGAAGACTTGTGCGAGGTTGTCACATAGGAGTGAAGTTTTTGACTGCTCCTCCTGTGCCACTGTTATCTGATTCTAAGTGCTATGCATCTGAGAACAAACGTGGTTAAAAGATAGACTTTTTTAAGAACACAATTTCGGAAAATCGGACACTTGAATAAATTGATATTTGCAGTGAGTGAACTTTGATGACAAATGTCGGAAGTTCCAAACACATGTATACAAGTGCTGAAACAAGAATGATTCCTGAATGAGGCCTAATTGGGGGCATATGCTGTTGAGGTGAGTGTTTTGTGTGGGGTCACATTGTGAGTGGTGGGTGAAGAAAACTCTCCAAGAAATCAGGAGGTTCTGATAATAATTAAGCCGCAATTTTATAAACTGACAGTGCCATAAAAAAGTCAAATGAACAGTAGCAAACCATCACCATGGTTTGTCATGGTTCCGGTGATGATTATGGTAGATGGTCGAACCTATGAGAAAAATTGGAACGGAATGTCCAAATTGGTAGAGTCATGAAAATCTGGAACCCTTCAAGTGGTGGGCCATGAATTCACTAACATTGTAGTTAATTTATGGAATTTATGGACTTTTGTACACCTAGGGAGTAACATTTTCCATTTTTCTCTTTCAGATTTACATCCAGATTCCAGCTCAAGCTTAAAACTCCACTTTGAATACAGTTCCTTGAAACCTCCCATGTGGATATCACAAACCTACAGCATACCCACCAATAACACTCCGTGTTTTGATTTTCATGAACACATAGGCACTTTTGAGGGCTTCACTGTAACAACCCCTGGTAGATTCCATTTCAAGGATGCTGGATTCTCGTACTCCGGCTGATAGAAAATCTGTGGAAAATTTTGTGTGCGACAACTGCTCAATATTTTTTATCATAGTCTACCATCAATGTCACATGCTTGAATGAGAATACATGAAGTTTGTTTCATGATCAAGCGAATTTTCACAAATTCATGGCTTTGCTCGGTAAATATTTCAAATCTGTTTGCAACAACTATAACATGGGCGGAGATGTAAGCGATTCTTAAGAAAACCAGAAAAGCAACAAATAAATAATGATTTTAGAAAAAGGGAAATTTTTGTGTTTTATAATCACTAGTATTCATTGAAACATGTGGAAGCCTTGGTGTGCACCTATACAACTGAGTCATGGTCAAGCTCTGAAGTGGTAACTGATTGTACATCCATAGCTGTGATAAAAAAACACCTCCTACCAATGCATTACTGACTTTGTCCTTGTGTATCTTGAAACAAAACCTCTTCCATAGCGGTATTAGAGAGGGGAACACTGGAGAATTTTTCAAGGTGCTCAAGGTTCTACAAGGGAGAATAAAACATTCTAGAAAATTCTCAAGAGGTTAATGTGTTCACCGTTTTATGGAGTTTTCGGCCCCATTATTGGATGAAGACGCATCCCTAGGGATACAATACATGCAGTTCCTCATTGGTGAATTTCAACCAACACAAGAAAATATCGAGTATTCATAGGAAAAAAAGATCTTGAAGGACTAATATAATATCTACTATTGATTTTTAAGGGAACCAAACCCCCCAGTTGAACTTGAGGTGGTTTAAGGAAGTAAGAAAGGGTTTCGAGCAGATTATATCTAGTATATCTTTAGGCTAAGCACAAGCTCTCTACCAAATGGCACTTTATAATTCCATAAAATCACAATTTTGACCATCTGATCAGATTTTTCCCTCTAACATTTCGACCTTTCAAAGTGTACATTTTTTTATCACTAGGTTTCTTTGGCTATAAAGCATCCATCGCATTTCTTTGAGATTCAATCACATTAAAATCTTACCATTTGGTGCACTAAAACAAAACTCTACTATAGTGCATACTATAATGACGAGTTTATTTTAATTGGAGTGAATCAAGTTTTGTTTATTCAATCTCTAAACATAATCTCCCATGTAATGTTCATATGTATATTCCTCATAGTACAACTAATGGCAAGTGTTGAACCTTATACTCAATCGTGCTTCCATTCCAAATTTTTTGGATCATCTACACATCTCAAGTTTGATGATTGAACTTCTACAAGGGAAAATTGAAGTGAATTCACGAGGATTCTATTAGCAAAACTTCTTATAAGAAGATCTAGAGCAGTTGGCGTGATTCTACATAAAAATGTGTTTGTAATACTCTTTGAAAATCTGAAATCTATACAATCTCAAGAGAGTAGGTCACAAACCCCATGGTTAGTTGAGATGCATCTCTCAACTAGGAACATGATTTAAAGTTTAAGAACACCAGATTGTCTTGATTGTACTAGTTTCCTCTTTTGTCTTATTCTTAATAATCTAAGGGAGAAAAATTTTATTAAAATCTTGTGTTTAGGGGTAATAATGATGGAAGAAAACAATTGTATCATTTTTTTGGAAATTCATAAGACACTAAATAAAAACTTGATAGTTCATTTCTATACGTAAACAAAATTGATACCGTAAACATTCCAAATCATGAATTATAGACATTCTGTTTCCTGATAATTCGAACTTTACTTTGAGAAATCCACGGCTTTCAAGTACAGCCAATTCCATCAAAACTCTGACATAACTGAAGAGTCACTCATCTTCATTTTCATGTGTAGAAATCACAATTCCAAATGAAAACCTACTTTTAGAGAAATTAAAATAACAAAAATCAGCCTATCAAAATTTGAACAATTTTTTCCCATAATCTATCAAATAGTTCTTAACCCTTTCCATGAAAAAAAGGCAAAGTTACTCTCCTTGCCTTCAATAAAAAATGGAGATTTACTTGGTAGATACAGAATCAATGTTTACATTTTAGATAAGGATATTCACAAATCCCTACACTCATTCACCCAATCCTCTTCCTATTACATACATGAAAATATCTAAGTGAAAAAAACATTCAATGGAAAAGTACTAAAAACAACGCATTAACAACATTTGGTTAATATATAGGCTACATATAGGGATTAGCCATGTAATTATTATGTGTGTATGTCCTTCTTGGCATTTTGGAAGAATAAAACTACCTTACTCGACGTTTAGAAGAACAAGACTCCCCTACCCAATGTTCTGAAAATAAGACTCCCCTACCCATGTACATCAAGAAAAAAACAATGCCAACACTACATGCGATGCAGCGTTGGCATGCTGTCATCAAGATTTTTTTTAACATTTACAATGCCCTCTTTTGAGGGGTATGTGAATGTTCAAGGGGGGGTCGCAAGTTGTTTACATGGGGCGTCCAAAGGAAACCTGGTGGGCCCTACTACCTTGGAGCCGAGTAGGAGCCCGTGAAGAACTAAAAGCCTAAAACCCCAAATTTAATTTGGGATGGGGTTTGATTAAGGTTTTTGTGGACAAAGTGCGGGGTTTGTGCATTAAAAATAAAAATCAGAACGAGCATTACCAATTGATCTTGAAATTGACGTTTCTTCTCGATCACAATTGAGCGATGACCTCTTGATGCTTTATTTTCTTTCGACATACAAATCCCCTTATTTGATGTCGTGTTTTATGTTTTGCACGGGCTCCACCCATGCAAAACATAAAAAACAAAATCAAACCAGTGTGTTTGCATGTCGACCAAAAAAGTAAGAGGTCATCACTCCTTTGCGATTCTCGTATGGGAGTGAGGATCGCAAGTGGGGTTGACATGCCTCACCTCGCTTTGCTCGATTAGTTGCACATGCCACTCATTGAGCATAGTGTAGTGAGCGGGTAGTCTATTTTAATCTTTAAGCCGCCAGGCAGGGGAGGTAGTTTTTCAAGCGCCAGGTGGAGCATCATTGACCCTCTTGATCCCTAAGACACATGTGCAAGTTTTGTGAGTTCTTATAGTAAATTCAACTCACCATATATATTTGATATGTTAGTAGTTTATTGAATGACATGTTTCACCTTAGGAAGCGTTCATTCATTTGTGAATGCCTTTATTAGAAGAACGATGTCAATATGTTTTGGAATCTAAAATTGGTGCATTATTATTTACATATATATAAAAAACTTGATAGATTCTTTTTGAATAGGGCATAAGAAAAAAAAATTAAGTTAAAAAAAATCAAATTGCGTGAAGAATAACACAAGAAAATATAGTGTAAAAACAACATATGTACCAACACTATGTAGAGAACAATTAATGAACATGGATGTACTTGGGAGGCGGATGGAACGAAGTCTAAGAACTAGAAAT
>SZWC01003019.1:82126-97794 GCA_023375785.1 Penium margaritaceum
ATGTCAATATGTTTTGGAATCTAAAATTGGTGCATTATTATTTACATATATATATAAAACTTGATAGATTCTTTTTGAATAGGGCATAAGAAAAAAAAATTAAGTTAAAAAAAATCAAATTGCGTGAAAAATAACACAAGAAAATATAGTGTAAAAACAACATATGTACCAACACTATGTAGAGAACAATTAATGAACATGGATGTACTTGGGAGGCGGATGGAACGAAGTCTAAGAACTAGAAATGTTAGATCAAGAAGTTATAAAAGCCAGGCCTTGATGTCAACAACTATAGTCACTCATCTGGTAGGCACCACGGAACACAACGTGACGTGGCTAAAGGCATAAGTCCACTTTTCATAACCTATCTTCCATGCAGGGGATACATGGAGCCACCCATTGGCCGGTTGACTTGCCATCAATGTAGTGATCTCCACACGGGATATTGCGATAATTGACTTGTGTCTCTTCCATGAAATAAGTAGGCTACCTAAGATATATGTTTCTCTACTTCAACATGATAGAACAAGCGAGTGATGGAAGTGAAACATACCATGGCTCCCACACGGGGGTGGGTCTTGCCATTATTCTAGTTCAACATGCTAGTAGGAGCAGGGAAGAAGAGGAAAACATCATGGCTCCAACACAAAGATGGGTCTCATTGTGGTTGGGTACTTCTCATATGCAACGTCTTTCTATCTATGCCATTTTGTGGATGTATGGGGTATTCTGCAGTTCAAAATCTCAAATGAGTCATCCTAAATCATGATGGGCAATCATGAATCTGCCATTTTCATGCTACATAGAACTTTGGTAAAAGGTAAAGGAGAAGGAAAACATCTCAATTCATATGTTATACCTTGTACTAACATTATAGAAAAGATCATGTTCGGAAAAAAAACATGCAAACACATTGTGAATTCATCTATGTTTCTATATGGAACAAAGATACATTTTGAATGAAGTTTAATTTTATTCGAAGGATATAAAACTGCCCAAGATGTCATTGGAATCAGATTCTACATGCTAGTATACAAATTTGACTTTCCTCACCCAACATTCAAATAAATACAGAAAACGATGATAAAAATTTCATTATTCACGTGAATATTAAGGGTGAGAAGGTAAAATCTTACGTGGATATAATTTTGTAATTAAAAACTTAAGCTAATTTTTTTAATACTCCTAAATGAAATAATTACACAAACTCCTTCCTATTTGGTAGAGCTAGCTGTCAAAATAGAAACCACTTGCTCCATGTCTAAAAACATTGAATTCATTCTCCAATTCTTCAGAATTAAGACTGCAAGACTACATGTTTTCAATAACATATTGATAGATATTAACATTTATTATTTCTTAAAACCAAGAGCATGAAATTGAAATATTTTTAAGTTTTATTTGCATGGAAACCTATGTGTCCATAATTTATTATTTCATATGTTTACTTCATTTTTATTGGAACAATTGTGATAATACAAATGAGAGATTAATGTTTCACTTAAATGTTTTTACTCTTATCCTATATGTATGACATAATAAGTGTTAAGGAACATCTCGAAAATTTTATATGAAGACAGGTTTTATTCTTGTATAAAACAAAGAAGAAATATGCATAAAAATACCATTAAGAAGTGACAACCGCAGTCATCTTCATCATGTTGGCCATCTTTCCATGATTAGAACTTGCAACTAGGCATGTTCCTAGGTGCATAACCTGAAATTGTTGTATGAATCCACATATAGAAAATTTGAAAATTCAAGGGTATTCTGTTTTATAAACCTTTATTTGGATGGACGTATTCCATGTACAAAAGAATGATTGATCATAAACGAACTTAATCCATATAGTTTCATTATAGTCATATAAAAATGATTTTCTTTTAAAACTTCAATCGCATAATTGAATATATTTCATGGTTTTTTCTACTCATGCCTTTACATTTATGCAAGCTCCTTTTTTTTATTCAGATAAAATTAGGTCTTAACATCTAAAAAATTTTACTAAAAAATATCATGGGAATCGACGTAGTATGATGAGCATATGCAGTTTTAAATCCATCATCGGCGCTAAAAGGATCATGTAGATTATCATTCACAAACATTGCAAAAGTCATATTGTACATTCAAGAGAAGAATGAAAACATTAATTTTTATGACAAGCGAATGATAATATATATTTGAAATCAACATATTTCAGAAAACCCCATATACGTTTGAATCTCAGAAAACATCATAATGATCCCACATGTAACCAATATTTTTCAAGGTCTCTCATGCCCATTTCTCATGGAAAAATGCAGCACGGGACCACATTTCATGCTATTACGAAGGAATGTCCACAGTTACATTACTTTGATCAAGACACGTATCATTCCTATTAAACTAAGGTTTGGTCAATGTTGTTATCTTTGATCATCTAACGACATTCAAATCTGTTTTACTACTTGTATCCCAACCAACGTATTTTCGAGAGGTGGCACATCCAATTGAAGTTGTTTAGAAACCTCGAGGAGAGATATCATCGTTTTATGAATCCAATGATACTACATGGACAAACATAAGATAGCCGAGAGCTCCATTACAAACCAATGAAAAAGTTACATTGACTTATTCAGAAATCTTTGGTCATTGCAATTACTTCATACAACCATGACCAAGATATGACTTCTGAAAGGTTCATTTGGAGTCTGAGACAAAGAAGATCAATCATTTTAGGTTAGATATCTATATTAAAATCTCAAATGAAATCTTATCCAAGTTTTAAAAATAATTTTGAAATCAGAGTTCAAGCTTAAAACTAACAATTGGGAGGCATCTTTACATGCTTATATTGTTTAAGAGTATACATCTTTTCACTTGCATTCAATTAAAAAATCTATGAACTCATGTAATTGGCACCTAAAAAATGTCTCATGGATACACTCTACCACCTACACATAGACTTGATGGTTGGGAGATGCATAAATCATGGTTTGAACTTGCCACGACTCTCTAGCAATGGCAGCCATGTAAGCATGTGTAGAATTATGAAAGTTACCTGTTTCCCCAAACCAGTTTGATGGTGAACTCTTAATGCCTTGTATGATGTATTTTGTCACTGCATCCAACCTTATTTTTATACATTTTTAATATAAGTAAAATATGTGAACCGTGGAATGCCCAAGATGAAATAATGGATTACATGATTATGCTCTTTTTTGCATCTACTGTCAAATGCCCTCTTATAATTAATGATAAAAAATCAAGTAAAATTACATATTATACATATTATGAATTCGTGGTATTTTAAGTAAGAACTAGTCAAATCAAATTACTTCAACTTAAATTTCTTAAACGTTTTGTCTTTTTTAATGAAGACAAAATGGCAGAATTATCATTACTCATTCAAATCAAACAACCTTATGTGCTAGAAGAATGGAAATAATTGTCTTTTCAATATAAATGAAAAACGTATGTATATTCTTGAACATATGTAGGCTTTTTTCATGGAATCCATGTATGAAACGTTTTGGAGCATTACAAATAATGACCATGGTATCTAGATAGAAGAAAGAGAAAGATAAACTGTAAATGTAAGGGGAACTGTTAATACAATTCTAAGTATCGTATGGTGACGTTTAAAATTCACAATATTATATGTTACTAATTAAAAAATTAGGGGTTTCATCATTGTACTATAAAATGTAGCGGGTAGTACCTGTACATTATGCTAGAACTGCACACAAGATACTAACAACGCAATAGTTCTATGTGTCACTCTTATAAAAGACATAAGTGAGATTCAACAATGAACCATTTCAATTGTTAATTTTTTCCATGATGTGTTTTCGTCTTTAGTTAATGAATCTGTGCGGTCAAAGCTTGGTGAATGTGAACATGGACGCATGTAAACATTCACAATGATTACTAGATTCAACGTCGTTCACTACAACGCATGATTACACTAGCACCAACCAGGAAGGATGAAACATTTGGTGCCTAATGTTTTGAGTACTATACTCCATGGTTGTCACGTTGTGCAGACACCAAGTGTGAATCGTTGTAGAAGAAACATACCATCACCAAGGTTAAAACAAGTAACGAATGAAAGATAATTAGCCACCCTTTCGACGTGATTCTTCACATTCCTCCATCATTGTGTTTGTTACACATGAAAACTGCATACTCTTCTTTGTCTACTTCATTGCTCATAATCTTGAGTTTAATTCAAATTCAACATAATTTATCAAATCATTTAAGGTTTTTTTCCATGCACTATAGAACATTCTTTGAACATTTTTCTTAGTACATGCCAGGGGAATATTTTTCTTAGTGGAGCCAGGGGAATATTTTTCTTAGTAGATGCAAAATTATTTGACACAGCTTCATTTCTACACAAGCCTTTTGTTATTTGGAATGTAAAAAACATATAAAAAAGGAACGTCTTCGAAATTAAGTCATCACCCTTTGTAAAACCCACAATAAAACATTATTTGTGAAAGGATACTCCTTGTTTCAGATATATTAGAATAAATGCTTCTTTCTTCCAAAAATTCACCTTTAATAAAATCCTTGCATCCATTCATGACCCAAGTTTGCTATTGCTTTGTCATTGTACGTGAATCCCACTTTCTCTACCATTCAAGTTCATCTCATTGGTCACTATCATCCTCCTTCTCGTGGTTTGAATTGAAAAATAAATCCCACTTTCGATCATTTTCTTACCTTGGTGGTGAGTAATGTGTGTTAGCTTAGGGATTTGATGAACATAATTGCCTGTGCCTCTTGTTGTTGTTACTTTTATTGATGTTACTAGTCTTTTAAAGGTTTCTACTACTATTTTCTTTGAAGATAAAGTTGCAAAGTCGTTGCATCAACGCTTTGGATACTTCTAGGAAAGGTCTATATGTTTGTTTTTGGAATTGTTTGGACTATTAACCATGAAGCACCCCTACTTTAAAATTCGTTGTACCAACTAGGCTTTTGTCCTTAATATGAACTACATTCTTTGATGATGCACCAGTTGCCACTATAATAATAGCTTTGATAGATGTTACCTCGTATTCTTCATTGGTCTAATATAGGAGAGGTGGGTTGAACATGAAAAGAAAGTATATTTTGTGCTACTTTTTAGATGTTGCGACCTCGATAATGGTTTGTTTTTATGATGCACTTCACATGAATTTGTAGCATCAAAATTCAATAACGGATTCATAAAAAGAAGGGAAATAATATTTCTTTTCTATATGGTGTTGTATAGGTTGATAAAAAAACTAAATGAATAGCTAACTATTCTGACCGATAATGATAGAATCACTTCGATGAGATCGAAAGACATACGCATGTAGACATCTTTTCTTGTTTCCTTCATCTGTCAATAATGCATTACAAATAGTAAATAAGACCATCAAAATTTGGACAAGGACAAGATTTTTTTAAGATTTATAAAGAACCAAAGCAGAGGTGGTCTTCCAAGAAGTGCAGTTGAATGGTTAGCTTATTCATTTTGGATGAAATGCACCACAAAAGTAATGGACGAGGTCCTCATATGGAACATGTAAAACATACATAACAGGCATGCACTTAATTAATAACTTTACAATGCTGCAATTTGATGCCGATAAATGAACCAACCAACCTTCAAGAGATTATGAGTCATGTAGTTGAGATACCGCAAGACTGCTCTTACATCAGATCTGGGCAATGGATATGTTCTTGGTGAGGGTCCTATTAATATGCAATTTGGGTGTAGGTTTTGCAGCTATAACTCTTGGAAGAATTAGCCACTAGTCCTTGAGATGAACAGTAAATAATCAAAGACAGTTTAAAGAGTTTAAGTGGTCCTAAAATGTTGGGGGTCCTTTGTTTGTATACTTATATTTCCCCAATTCAAGAATGTATAATGCAAGATATGAAAGATTGGATATTTAAATTACGACCTCCATGATTTTCTCCTTTTGGTCCTAAATTAGTTGAAGCATGGAATTCATTAACGTACGTCATCATTCTTAGTTTTTGGGATGAAAGGAAGTATCTTCATTGTTGCCAAACCTTGAGCATGATGAATTTATGATTAGTAGTACCAATAGCCAAGCCAACGCCAACGCCCATGCCCATGCCCACGTCCATGCCTACACCCATGCCCTCACCCATGCCAATGCCCACGTCCACGCCCACATCCCTGCCCACGCCCACGCCGCCGCAGCTACGGCCACTACTGTTACTGATACTTGTGTTGTTGATAAGGCTTGCTGTAAACGATAATGATAATGATCATGATAATAATGCCTATTTCACTACCTCTTTCGCTTCCTCTTCCACTGCTACTCCCCCAACCGATGCCACTACTTCTATATCTCATTTCTACTCTTGCTATGACTATTGCTATTGATGTTGCTACTTTTGCTTTTACAATAAGAGGGGGGAGGGGTTTTGCCTAGTTTGTCACACCAAATGGTGGTCCTCGAGTAGTGATAAGACTAGAGGCAAAAACAACTCTTACCCCCTTTCTCACACCCGTGTGTCTCATCCATGCAATGTGGATGAGAAACACGTCATACTGGATGAGAGGGTGTGAGCCGCCTCAAAGGGATTTTATTTTCCCTATCCTTGTAACCTACTGGTGTGGGGGTAGACATCTAATTCAACTGTGGAGAATTTTCTAGATTGAACCCGTGGTGTGGGGGACAACTAGAGCAAGAATATAGCAACAAGAAATGAATTATAAATAATATTCCAATGCAGATACATTGTTTACAATTAGGAGGACATCTAGAAGGTTGAAAATTTTCTCATATGGAGGTTTTGATTGAGAATCCACCAAAAAAATGGGTTGAAGCATGCATAAACACGAATTCATTAATTCAACATTGGTATCCTGTAAGTATTGTTGAATTTCAAGTATCCACACACCTCTCCATTGTTAAGCTGGAGGTCAAGATTGGGTTCAATCAGAGGACGAGAGAGGCTTTCAGGGTTTGAAAGGAGTGGGCCTTTCAATGGGTAGAAAGGTTTTATGCATGCTCTCCATACAAAATGGATAACACACATCACGAATAGAGTATTATGGCCATCTTTGCAAACACATTTACTTCGAGCACGGCAAGGTATGTACCTAAGGTATCGCCTAGCTCTTGAACCAAGTGGAGTAAAATAAGAAAGCGGACACTAGAGTTGTTCTCCTCAATGGAAACATTGTTTTCATTGGTGATATGAAACCTTACAACGATAGGGAGGATGTCAATGAAGATGCTCTAAGAGGTATGAGATGTGGAAGCTTCCACGAAGCAAATGCGGTTGGTTATCTTATATTGCTTATGGTTGGTGATGATGCTGAATTCATTAAGGCATTTGGAGGGACACTAACTAGTATGTGTCTGGTAACGTTTTTGCCATCACAAGACATTGGTGGCCATGAATGCCAACGGAAAAACCTAGCACCCACACCAACGTCTTAGGTCTTCGCAAATGTTAGGAGCATTGTTTACATTTTGAAAAGGACAAGAAGCAAGGGAGGTTGATCCCTTGATCGCCAAGGCAAAAGTTACTACTACCATTGCTATCAAAGAGAGGGCTGGTGGAGGAGAGGGTGTATGTTCTTGTACTATTAGGAGCGTGGGGCTTGTGTGAAAGGACATTGTGTAGATTTTGAAATGGGTGGAGTAATGGAGAATGAAAGAGGAGCCCTTAGAGCACATGGTATAGTGATGGCAAGTGTTGTGCTAAGGATTTCTTAAGGAGTTGAACAATGAGGTGGGGGAGGAAGGAAAGATGCATAAAACTACTAGGGGAGGCACAGGGGGCATTGGTGTATGGGCGAGTGAAGAGGAATTCGTTCCTCCTACCACGACCAATATTCTTAACTCTACTCCTACTGTTAAATTTGTAGCCAAGCCTGGTAGAATATAAATGGTTAAAGCGACCACGGTTGAGGATTCTAATACTTGGACTACACGTCATGGAATTTCTACCGATGTGAAACAATGTTGATTTGTGACGTAGGTTTAGCAACTCATACAGATTCTTTATAGTTCTCAACACCCACTCCATTGTCAATGCCTTCACAAAGATGATAACATAAACAATGATATGGCATAATGAGGCTTTCTGATAATGGGTAGCTTTTATCTTCTTAGTAGTACCTATTTGGAAGCACTTGTCAGTCGGTGTTTCACGTGAAGAAATAAACGAGGGAATCATAGAGCATGCACTAAGGCTATTTTCCATTGAATTTGATTGAAACAAACACATTCTCTGACTTCTTAACTTTTATATTCTAGTAAGGCCTCTTATCGTGCTTTTTCTCCCATACATGAATGTGGTTTTGGTGAAGTGCTCTAAGTTAATTCTTGAATGATGGCATGAAGTGTTTTGACCTGGAAATCACTACAAAAACATGAGTTGGGTTGGGGAGCTTGATAAAAGTTAATCCGAGCTGAAGAATGCAGAAAAATTATCGTTCAATGGTTTCTTTTGAGTTGTGGGACGTTTCTATCCGACGAGATTTGTCTTTGCCACCTAGAATTTGGTTTAAAAACATGGCGACTGATTCCATAGTGGCACATTTTCTCTTCCTTACCAATCTGGCCACCTAACAGACGCAAACATGTGTGTCAATACGCCAAGGATCAAGACCAACGATGTGGTAAACCTTAGTTGCATTGGAATCGGTGCTAAGGAGCTCATTATTGTAGTCATATCCAGTCAATGGTCTAGAAAGGTAAGGATGTTTCTTGAAAGGAAGCGCTACACAGATGAAAATGATGGTGGCCACCAAGACAACTTGCTCATCTAACCAGTCTAGTTCCATGGCATCGTCCATGGCCAACTACGGATTTGGTTTGTCCATAGCAGTTGTCAAGAGCGTTCAAGTGCAATCACGTGTGGAGTTGGTGAGGGCTACTGATGGTGAGCCAGAAACCCTTACGCACAAATCCGCTAGTTCAGAGCAACTCCTCGGGCCTGCGCACACATGTTGAAATGCAGGGCAAATAATCGTTGCTCATGTTCGTTGGATTTGGATTCCAAGATTGATGGACCTGGTTAAAAATTTCATAATTCACAGCTTACAGTTAGTATGTCGCCTGATAAGTTTTGTTTTTGTATGTTAGCACAGGAGGGAAAATGCGACCCTATTCACGCATATCCAGCCGCGGCCTAGGTGGGGTTCGGATGTCACTAAATTGTATCCTTCATTGATCCATGCTCCAGACGCGCGTTAATACAATTGTATCATGTCCATTCTTGCAACGTACGCTACGGGTATCGATATAATTCAACGAACGCCAAAACACTCCTTTTTCATGTCGTGTTTCACGCGTGAATGATGCGTGCTGTTTGAATTGTTTGCCCCCAGAGTCGAGCTCGCAACCTTTGCCATCGTTCATGCTCGGCGGCCTATTGCGACTCGACCCGTAGCGTACTTGCATGACCCGTGCCATGCATTGTTGGGCTTCCCATCGCCGTAGCGCACATAGGGTGTAGTCAAAGCGCGCGCTACTAAAAAGGGTCACAAGCGATCTGCATGCAAGCTAGAATGTTCCTGGTGTAAGTTAGGCTGACTCAGTACCTTGTTGACAGTTCCACGCCCTCATTTGCAAAGCAAGTCTACAAGTAACACCATCATGGACCAATGTAACGCCATCTTGCCACGCGGCAAGCACTAATCCGGTGGGCGTTTCAACTCTGTGTACTTCTCATAGCCATGATGCGGGAAGTGTTTTCTGCATTTGCACGTCACTTCATCACGAGAGCGCATTACTGACCCATGCACAAGATTTTGTTTGGCAGATTGCCATGGCTACACGAGCTTCTTCGTGGTCACCCACAACGTTCTACAACATGTGCTGCATGAATGTCGACACTTGGTACGACATTATTGACTTCATCCGGCGTAACACTTCTCTTCGTGACACACGTCTCTCTAATGAAGAGAAAGTGTTCATGTGGGTGTAATGCGTGTGCCATCACATGTCCATGCGTGAATTGTGTGAAAGATTTCAATGTAGCATGTCCACTTGTTCCACCGTCATACGTCAAGTCGTCCGAGCATTGAATAGTGTGGTCATCCGACAACCGGGGGCAGACACACCACGACCATTGGCATGGGAAGGGAGGGGAGATTATCTTCCTTGGTTTAGTGAGTGCCTCGGCGCCATTGATGGGACGCATGTGCCCGTTGTTGTCCCCAATGTTAGACGTGGTGCATTTGTGAACCATCATCAAGCCATCACTCAAAACATTCTAGCCTCATGAGACGGGGACCTTTGGCTCACATTTGTTGGGACGGGGTGGGAAGGATTGGCACATGATTCTAGAATGTTTCATGACTCTTTGCGTCGGGGTTTCTCTGTTCCAAGGGGTCACTACCTCTTGGCAGATGCCGGTTTCCCGGAAGGCTACGACCTCATGCTTCCTTTTCCTGGCCGGCGGTATCACCTCAACAAATTCGGCTCAGGAGCCCAAAGACCTCAAGACACCAAAGAATTATTCAATAAGAGACATGCATCGGCAAGGTCAATGATAGAAAGATGCTTCGGCGTGTTGAAGGCTAGGTTTCACATCATGCGATGTGTCCCTTCCTATACACCGCATTTGCAAGCACGGCTTCTTCACTCATGTTTTGTGTTTCATAATCTCCTTCAAGCAAGAGGGAATGTGGAGATGCCCGAGGGAGGGGAAGGAGAAACAACGGCAGGGGGAATAGCGGCAAGGGGACCACCACGCCGAGAAGGGATCATGGGTCGGCGGCATGGTGATGCATGGATGCGACAAAAGAGACTTGAGATTGCAACCCGTATGTGGGAGAGTTACAACGATGAAGATGCCGGATCTGAGAATAGTGTTCATGAGTGAATGTATAGCTTTGACTAGTTATCAAGAGACAGTTACATGACAAATGCAATGTCCTCATCACGTGCATACATTGCATCCTCTCTTCCCATCACATCACTCGATACATTGCCCACATTTTCTCCACTCCTTGCATCCGCACGGCTGCCGGCCGCATCATCCGTGTCACCGGTAGCATTTTTCATTGCCGCACCCGCGCCATCATCGGCCGCATCCATGTTGAGCTTGCGGCAAGTCGTGTCCTTTCCTCCATTCACCGGAACTTCTGGATCACCTTTGACAACACGGCACAAGACCCGCTCACGAAGAGGACCAATGGAATGCACAAAGTCCTCGCCTAGCTTCGGATCACTCTTGAAGGCATCTAAAATGACTAACTTGTTGTTAATGTGGATCTTACCATCAAGGTTAATCAAGCGAACCGCTTGTCCATACGTTGGTGTCGGGATGTCCTCACCGATGACGCATTGAACCTTAGATGCATGCATCATGAACTCGTCAAATTGCTTCATGTACCGGTCAAAGTTTGCCTTGCGGCGTACCCGCCGTTCCTCATCGACTGCATCATGCTCTACTTCATGACAAAAAACATCCTCTCTCGTACCCTACTCCCCACTAGAGCACACGTTATCCCCCCTCGCCTTGTCGGGTGAAAAGAAACGAGTAGCGTGGCCATACCACTGCATACTCTTACCTTCCAACTTGGCTTGATCGGGGCTGGTCCGCTGGATGTCCTCCCACTTCTCGGGGGTCAACTCAATTTGCCATGAACAGCGGTTGAGCGGCCCCCCACTTTGGCCAATGAGGCCATGTGCATGCTTCCACCGCTCCCCAATGTTGTTGAGGCGGCTCCGGACTTGGGTGCGCATGAGCTTCTCGCCAAGCCCAAACTCAGTGCTCAATGGGTCGATGAGCGCGTCGTGGAGACGAGTCATCCATCCAGCCGAGCCTCGGAATTGGCCCACGTGGTCCGCGACCATCTTCACGAGCGTCATGTCACGCTCCGCCGTCCAAAACCCTTTGCCAAGGGCGCTCCCCATAGATCCGGCGGTTCCACCCTCGGACAAGGTTGGAGTGGGTGGCTTCGGCGACACGTCGCGCGCCGGCTTGGCAACAATGCGCTCGGATGCCGCCGGAGTGGTAGGCGACATTGGCGCAATGCCGGCGGCGATGATACGGCTAGACAAAGGGGCCCATGGAACATGGGCTCCCCGAATGTATGCCTTTGGGTCGTTGCCAACGAGGGGGCGAGTATTGTACTCACTCCCGGCGACGGGGCACCGACCTCCGATAACTTGACGCTCGAATGCGGCGTGCGGAGATAGGTGGGCCGCGTTTAATGGCTGCGGAACCGAGAACGATGACGCTTCGGACAATGGAGGAAGGCCGGCGGGACGAGAGCCTCCCGCGGAAGAGGCCTTGGACGGAGAGGCCATGGTTGTGGAGACGGTGGATGCGAAGTGAGGCGGTGGGCGTTGAGCGGAGGTTGAGGGCGTTGAGTGACAGTTGTGCATGGCGTGGATTACTTAATGGAAAGACGGGGGCATCGCGTGACAAGGATAGAAGGGGGGGGGATTCGAACCGAAACGCCCTCGTCGACCCGTCGACGATGGCGATTCGGTTCGACTGTTTGCACTTGCATGTTCGAATTACCAATTTTAAGAAAAACAGATGGAGTCTTGGTAGCCTTAAGATTTATTAAAAAGAAGTAAGATCGCGTTTTCGTCTTTCATCGATGAAAGTCGATGAAACGTCGAGTTGCTATGCACGTTGCAGCCATTTCATCGATGAAATGGTCGCGCGCGCATGGCTTAGATCAAAGATGAAAGACGATTAACGCGGCTTATCGATGTGTACCTTTCGCGCAGTCTATAGCGCGAAATGACTCAGCTCGCATACTGCCACATCAGCTCGCGACCTCGCCAACCGCCAAGAATCCGGCGCGACCAAAGGAAAAAGCCACGATTTCGTGACATCCGAACACCACCCTAAAGATGACGTTGGCTTTTCCTTGCCTCCACTGCATACGTAGTTTCCTAGCGCCTCAACCAGGTTTGGCAGTTTCAAGCGACAAGCCCTTAGTTGTCTTGAATGGTTTCCTCTGCTCTGTTTTCTGACCGAGGCCGGCAAGCACATTTCAACCATGACATGCATTGGTGCAAGTTGACCGCTGACCAGGGCCTTGGCTGGATTGTTGTGAGTGGGGACAGCGATTGCACCCACCCACGTTGCTGACGTCATTTTCTGGGTCCCAGGAAATTGCGTCCTCGCGAAGTGGGCTGAAAACGCCATCCCCACCCACTTCTAGCTCACCGGCGCCAGCCACTGTCCGCTGAAGTCGTCGGACCAATGATAGTTTCTGTGCGTAAAACAAATTGAAACATCTTTTTCTGAAGTTGAAATGTCCAACACTGCCGACGACCTCGCTTCACACGTCCAAAATTGCCTGCAAACCAGGAGGTATGATCGTAAAGTTTTCACGCCACATAAAAGAACGTCCCTCCCGAAGTTGATGTCCGTCACCCACTTTCGCGACGTCCACCCACACCCATCCACGACACTGGTGGGTGGATAAGGATGTGGGTGGGTGAAATCGCAGTTCCCACTCACAACAATCCAGCCACGGCCCAGATTGCCATGAATTCTTGTGCGACAGTCTCGAGTGGGACGCAGGTTCACACTCACCCATACCCAAGCGTTCCGCAGCACTCCCTTTCCATCTCAGCCCGTACTGCGAGGCTGGACACTTCCGAAATGTACTCACAGCGAATGATGATTTGTTTTAACGTTTGAGTCGGGAAACAGGCATCGGCCGCCAAGTCTTTGCCCAAATAGGTGGTGTACTGGTGGAGCCAAGGGTGGTTCGGTCAGGGAATCAGCGAAATGTTTAGAAGCTACTTTGTCACAAAATCATTTCCCAGTTCGAAAAACGATTGCTGTGGTGTCGGGTGCCAACAGCCTGGCCCATGCGTTGTCCATCGGGGTAACCGTTACAGTGGTTACAGCACCTCAATGCGAATCACCGAGCCCTCTTCTTCCCTCCCTCCCTCAGTCACTGTCCTGGCACACCAAAAAGCTACTTCCAACGAATACTTCGCTGAGGATCGGAAGCACCCGATGATACCCGATCGCGAAGGATTGGACAGAGGCCGCTTAGCACCTTCCCAGCGAGGGACATCGAGAAAGGACGGCAAGATCGATCGTCGATACACGTTTCGCAGATTCCTGTCCAACCAGGAGGTGTACAAAGTTTCCAATACGGTCGACCATTATAGAGTCGCTATCGCTAATTTTCGGTCCATCAGGCCACGTCCTCGCTATCCACTTATCCGTACGGTTTATTCCATTACCCACAAAAAGGGACCCTGGGCTGGAGGGCACTGCTCGGTACTCTCCATCATTAACGTCAGCTCATCACACTACCCTTCATGCCGAAGCACACCGCATCCATTGCGTCTCTAGCTGGTAATCCCTTTTGCCATTGCCTTCCGCATCCGCTGTCGACAACCCCGCGCCGCTCACCCCTTTACCCCGCCGTGCTTCCATCCCATCCGACCAGACGTAGGCCACGTCTAGAAACGACCCAATAGGCTGCCCGAATAAGGAGAAATAAAAAGCATTTCGGACACAGCTTCATGATTCCTGGTGGTAGATGTCAAGATGAGGCTTTGGATCGACAGCCGCAGACAGTCCACTTCGCCTACTCGATCACATTATTACATTTGAAGAGTTTTTTGTCCGATTTCACGCCCCAACCGAACATTTGCACGGCCCGGATTAAGCGTTGGACAGAGTTCTCGAGGCAGGTAGAAGAAATGTCCAACGGGAGATCCTGACCATTGGCACTCGGTCGAAGCTTGAAATGAATATCGAAATGTTATTTGAGGGAGTCAATGGTGAATCCAGACCGTTGCCTTGCTTAGCTCTACCGGATGGCGATGTTTCATCGGGTCGACGACCATGCCAAAAGTTTCATCTGTCCGGAAGCCTGAGATTGAAACAGGGAGATTTAACTCCCTGTTTGTCCGAGTCCCAAAATTTTGTTTTAAGCCTTATTCGGGCGCACTATTCGGTCGTTTCCAGACGCGGCCTTACTGCGCCAATCTCTACCTTGCTGAGTCGGAAGTGATACGTCCGTCGGGTCAGGGGGCATACGGGGACAGTGAAGACATAATCTGCGCGCGCTATCTGAGACTAACTTCCATCCACGCGCGCTAAAGACCGCGACGTTAAATGCGCGCAGCAGGACTTCGACGCGGCGACCCTCGCTGGCACACGTAGTTAATGCCTTTTAGAGGAGAAAGATCGACATGCGGAAGGGGACAAAAGACGAATCATGCGCAAGTTGTCAACGTGAGGTCGTGCAGCCATCCTCAGGAGAAAAAAACAGCGAGGTTCATTTATTACCTCTCATCTCAAGGTGAGCACTCATGGAGTGCGACCTACCCCAACGCATTTATCTTTTCCAAAGGGCTCTTTCCTGTACAAGGGGTGGAGGACAACCCGGTTCTATAGTCAAAGAGATGTAATCAGTCAAAAAACTTCTTGCAGCAATAAAATGTATCTTCTAATATTTGGGAGGTTTTCATTCAAATTTTTGTTTTAAAAAAGACAAAATTAACACCAATGTTATATGTTGGAAAGTCGTTGAAGGAGCCACAACCACTTACGAGTGCACTTTGTGGAAGGTGATTCCATTCTACTTTAACATCTATGAAATCACACCTTAGAGAAACTGACAGAGGTTTTCTAGGGAGGGGCATTACATGAATAGAAAATTACGTGGTCACTGAGAAAACTACAAGATAAGTTATAAACATTCTACACCACAAAAA
>SZWC01003019.1:99006-165420 GCA_023375785.1 Penium margaritaceum
GGCAGTAGTAGCAGACAGCATCAGCAGCAGGGGAAGCAGCAGCAGTTTCAGCAGCAGCAGAAGCAACAGCAGCAGTAGCAGCAGCAGCGACAGCCGTTGCAGGCGACGCAGAAGCAGCGGCGGCGGCAGCAGCAGCAGCAGTAGCAGCAGCAGCAGCAGCATCAGCAGCAGCACCAGCACCAGCAACCGCAGCAAAGCAGCTCGTCCCCAACCAAGAATCCTGGCGAGGGTCAAGACATCAAAGCAGGTGCTTGCCATGGCACCTCAGAGGTTGAGACTGCAGTGGCTGCCGGACGCTGCCCCTGCAGCGCAGTTCTTCCGTGCTTTCCGCCTACTTGCCCCCCTCGGCCATGGGTGCTTCGGCGAAGTGTGGCGGTGTGAGGCAGTGGACACAAAACAGCAATTTGCCCTGAAGGCCATCTCCAAAGTGGGCCGAAGCAACGTTCAACGAATGGCCGTCAAGAGGGAGGTGTCCGTCATGCGCATTCTAAAACATTCGGAGAACGTAGTTTCTCTGCTCGACGTTTTCGAGGACGAGGAGAGCGTCTATCTGCTGATGGAGCTGTGCGACGGTGGGGACCTCTTCGACATGGTCAAGGCTTGTGGCGGGCTGCCCGAAGCTTCCGCCCGCAAGATATTCCACCAGATTCTGACCGCGGTGCAGGCTTGCCACGGCAGGGGCATCTTGCACCGCGACCTCAAGCCCGAGAACATCCTCTTCAGCTGGCCAGAACTCTGCACCTGCTTGGAAAAGAGCGGCGCCTCGTCGTCTCTCACCTCATCTGAAGGGGGCACATCCACCAGAGGAAGCAGAAGCAGCTGGGGAGGCGTCGGCAGTGAATGTGGCAGAATCGGCCACAGCTGCGGCACGGGTAACGGCAGCAGCTGCAGCTGCAGCATGGACAGAGCAACGGCAGACAACCACATTGCAGGTACGGACATCCTGGTTCACGAGGGGGCCAAGACAAGCAGCAGCAGCAGCAGCTCCAGAGGCGACGGCGGTGGCAGCAGCAGCATCGCCACCACCCGGAGGAGTTCACCATGCAGCAGCGGAGCCTGCAGATCCAGAAAGGCCGCAGAAACCTTGCGCCAGCTGGCAGCTCGGGGGACCTTCACAGGGCAAGTCAAGCTGGCAGACTTTGGCTTGTCCGCCCCGCTTCTTCCAGGAAGGTTCCTCTGTGGTCCGGCCGGGAGCGAGCCTTACGAGGCACCGGAGGCAGCAGCGGGTTTGGAATACGATGCCGCTGTCGACGTGTGGAGCCTCGGTGTTCTCCTGTTCACCATGCTGTCCGCCACGTGGCCGGAGCTGTTGGATGAGGACGGAAGCATGGTGGAGGTGAGAGATATCATGGCACGGCAGGAGTGGGCCGGCATTTCGTCTCTCGCAAAGGACATGATGTGCCAGATGCTGACCTTGGATCCCGCTGGCAGGCCGACAGTGCAGCAGCTGCTGCAGCATCCTTGGTTCTCCTTGGAGGGTGTGGAGCGTAGGGAGAGAGAGCGGCAGGGAGGATGCTTCTGGTTCTGGAGGCAACCTGAGAATTCCCAGCCGTCTCTGACTAACTCCAAGACCTTCACTACGGGTAACTGTGGCCGTGGCTTGGTTCGATGGTCAAAGCCACAGACCTCAGCAGCAGCAGGAGCAGCGGCAGCAGCTCCTGCTACTTCTGCGGCGGTGCTTGGGTTGAACTGCACAAGAATAGGCCACCAGAAATCCGCCTCTGAGTCTACTTCCGTCTTGCAGACTGCCATGGCAGCAGCAGCCACAGCCTCTCCTCCTGCCACTGCTTTGCTTGAGGCTCAAAGTAAGGTGAAAGTTCCGGGTCACCTCCCACAGCTGGTTGATGGCTTTTCTGTCGCAAATGGACATAGAAGAGACCACAGTGCGGGCAGCATCAGCAGCGATGGCATTGGGAACGGGAGCAGCAGGGGCAGCAGCAGCAGTAGCAGCAGCAGGAGCATTAGCAGCAGCATCTGCAGCGACAGTTTTGGAAGGCAGAGCCTTGACGGCAGCCATGCCAGCAGCTTTTCTTCCATCTCCAGGTCAAGGCCTACCAGTGTACGCCTCACTCCCTGCCCTGCCGAAGCGGGCCAGACCAATGGGCAAGGCCACAGCAGCAAGCACGGAAGTAGTCTCCGAGGTGGCGACATGACAGCCGAGCAGGTGGGAAGCAGTGGCCCAACCGGCTCCCTGGAGGGGTCCTTTGTGTCCAGGTGTCGAAGGCGTTTAAGCAGTTGTAGGGCTCTAATGAGTAGTTGGCATTTCTGAGTTCCGTAATGGCCATGGCAATAGTTGTAATGCTGCAAAGCTCTCCGAAATGTTTTGCTCCTAATGTACTAGCACAATACCATAGAGCGTTTTTTCGTGCACTCGCATTTATTTCCTCAGGGTTTTCTATACTCGTGGGTGATCTTAATTCCCCTTTGCACCAAAGTATACTGCAGTAGCTGTTCCATCCTCTCCTTTTGTGTCATCTCCCCGGTCCAATCAACAGCCTGCGGCTGGTCAGGCTCACCACACAGCTTGCTGCCAACCTACAGGAACCATCATCTCAAACCCAGAACACGCTTTCTTAAGTCAATGCTATGGAAATGGGGCATCTGGGACTGACATACTGTCGGGCTTCAGACATGGACAGAACGCAGGCAAGCGGCCGTCAACCCAACACATCACACCTATTGAAAACCGTCAGTCAGACGTATGGAACCCTGTCATAGCAGGATGACAAGACACCATAGAACAGAACAGAACACCCCCGGCTCTTCACCTTGAAGCATTGTCGGAGTGGGTCAAAGGGACAGTCTCAATGTCAAATGAGTCCATCTCCAACATGTGCCTCCTCGGCCATTCACCCGCACGAGCACCCTTGATCAAAGGTCTCAACCAGCGAATCACAAGCACCCAGACGACAAGCATGGCTGTGGTCAGAAAAAAGAACTTCAATGCAATTGGCCACTTGTCTCCGACATGCCCAGACTGGTCCATCCGCGACTCCCACGCTCGACTCTCGTCATAACGTTCGACGTAACTACGGTCGTCGTCGCTGTTGAAGATTGCACCCCCACCTTGCTCGCCGCCATGTCCATCATCTTTATCCATGCGCTCCAACTGCAATGCAACCGCCGGAGGAACATGGACGGGCATGAGAAGGAAGAGAGTGACACCATGGGAATCCACAGGGGCACTGATCCTTCCAGTGACGGGCGAGGGAAGATCGGTTCCTCCCACACGTTTCTCGCCACCACCCACTCCCGGGACTCCAACCTGAGCTCTTCCCACTACACCGACAGCAGCACCCGAGATTGCCCCGTGTTTACAAAAGCCACCACAACCATGCCCTGCGACAGCTGCTGCACCCACACGTCACCCGGCGCCAAACTGGACTTGGGGGTGTTCTCTTGGGCGCTGCTCACAAAGTTGCATGTGCCACTGTCATCAGCACCGGTGCTATTGCCAGAGCCAGTGCTGTCACTAGTGGTGCTGCCTCTGGTGCTGGTTGTGGTGCTGCGGCTGGTTCTACTGGTGCTGCTACTCCCAGTGCTGTTGCTGCTGATGGCACTACTATTGCTGTTGCTGCTTCCACTGCTGGTGTTGCTGGTGCTGATTCGGGAACTATCATCAGGAACGGAGACATCTAGTTGGCCGACCAACTTTGCCAATGAACAACCTGGATCCTGGTTCACAGCTATGGCATCCTCATTGGTCAAGATCGCCAGGGTGGCGGGTGACAGGCTAGCCATGCCGTCGCAGCGCAGCAGCAGCAGCGGCCACCCCATGATCGCCCACAGCGCAAACTGAACTCGAAACTTGGACTCCGATAACCCGACGGAGTCGCCGGACCTCGTTGGCGGTGTCGAGGACCAACGCCCAGTCCCCGTTCCATTCAAACGTGTGCTGCCTGCACTCCCGCTCTTGTCCACGACACAAGTGGCGTTCACCTCCGGAGCTCCCCTCCCACGCACAAGGCCCGTGGTGTTGCCATCCTCAGGGCCATCGGCACAGGTCAAGCATGGGCGACGATGGCACTCGGGTGGAACCAAAGGAACTCAGCTTCGGAAGATACTGTGCTGCTTTGTCTTTGTGTCAATTTGCTGCTGCTGCTGCTGCTGCTGCTCCTGCCGTGTCTGTGCATACTACTTCACAGCATACATTAGCTCATGCCATCTAGATGTTCCTGGCGTAGCCTACTGCTCCAGCTGGCCCTCCTTGCTCCTGCTGCTGCTACCGCCGATGATGTTGCTGCTGCTGCTGCTGCTTCTGCTGCTGTCATCGTTATTGTTGCTGCTGCTGCCCCTGCTCACACCTCTGCTGCTGTCTTCCGTGCCTGGAGCTGTTTCGATTTCAGGGCACCCTTCAAACCTGATCATCAGAAGACAGCATCATCAGCATGTACATACATTGTCAGCATGTCCATGTTTATGTGTGCATACATAGGTGGATGCATACATTCATGCACAATCAGCATGTGTATGCGCCATAGCAGATGACACAAGAGTCACACTCCTGCTAAGCTAGAATCCTCTACAACATTCTAACAGGTACAGTGATCTTGCAGCTAAAACAGTGCAGCAGCTTGAAGGCTCTCGAATGGTCGCTCCAAACCCAACATGCTCCTCGCTTGCTCACAAGTCATGTGGATGGAGATGCAATCGTGATGGGATGGGGCGTGTGGGGAAGGCGGGGGGGGGGATGGATTTTGACATGGCACAGCTCTGCACAAGTGCACACAGGGTCAGGTACAACTAGTGCCGATGGCTTACTCGCTCCCCCGCCCCCCCTCCCCCTAAGCCAACCCTTCATGGTCCCCATTCCCATTCCACAAGTGCCAAAAAAAAAGTGTGACCCTGGCATGCTGTCAACACAGAAAGAGCTGCATGTGTTATGTGCACACCACACACGTACACGTCGCTGACATGTGCACCACACATGTAAACATCGCTCACATGCGCACCACCACACATGTGCACATCCCTCATTCACGTACTTACACATGCGCACATGCCTCATATGCACACCATTCATGCATGCGTCCCTTATGCACAAATAATTAATGCATGCATCCCTCATAAGTTTGCCACACATGCGCACATCTGACATGGGCAAGGCACGCATGAACACACATCCATCAAATTTGCACCAGGTGCGCACATTCAGCGCACGCACCTGGTGGATTCCCACGTGCATCCCTGCGCTGTGCAGAGATGCACGTTGGGATGTGGAGGGGAGGTGAGAAAGGATCGCATCTTAACAGAAAGCACCCAGTGCCCTGGTTGTAATAAATGGTTAGTACAAGAAATCCTTGGCCGTCAATCTATCTAGATGGATGGCCCGCCTTGATCCCTGTGCTCCCACGCATCGGACGCATGCTGCTCTGGCAAGCCATCTTGCCAGTCGGACACCTCACATTATCATCATGTATGCGTCTTTGCGGTGAGTCCGGTCATAGTGTTGCGCATGCCACCAGAATACAGCGACCATCACACGGTCGCAGTCACCGGTCCTGCTTATCCGTTGACCGCGCCCGTTGTGGGGGTAACCCCGGTGCGATCTCCTAGGTAGATAGTGTATCCATTATGCTACTCACCGAGAGGGTGAAAGCCACTGTTGTATGCACATTTGGAATTCCACGTGAGTTGCAGGCAAAACAATCCCTCGCTTGCTCACACCTCCTCCTCCTCCTCCTCCTCCTCCTCCTCCTCCTCCTTGCACCCACTGTCGAGCACAGTTGAGCTTGACCGTGAGTACGCTGAAAAGCGGAAAAGGCCTAGATGCCTCCAAAACCAGAACAAGACCCCGAGTGTGCCAGAAAAATAGGGGCACCCTTTTCCACTAGCTCTGTCGAAGTTGCATGAAGAGTATCAAATGATCGATATGGTTTTTTATCAGTCTTTCGACCTTCCCAGAAGATAGGTGAACCCCGCATAATCTTCTGGAATTTAACATTGGAGGTTGGATCAGTTGGCCATAATGCTCAAGGCAGATAGGAAAATGAAATTGGATGTTGATGTGCTGTGGGCCATGAATGTAGGGAGAAACACCTACTTGTGAAGTTTAGGGGCGTGCACGTGTGGCAAGTAGCATTGCCTGTTATAAATAGCCAGACAAAGGTGGTTAACAAGTAGAGTAAGCAGAGCAAAACACACTTATGAAGGATGGGACACTTGAATAATTTGGAATTAACAGTAAGTGAACTTTGACGACGTGTCAGAATTTCCTAACACATGTATACAAGTGCAGAAATAGGAATGAGGGCTATTTTGGGTCTCAGGCGGCCGCGGCAAGCAACAGATGTTAGGTTGTGACGTGAGTGTGATGTCAAGAAACCTCTCTGAGAAGTCAAGGGTTTCGAGATTTATCAAGGTGAACTGCCGTAGAATTTCATCACCATAAAAAACGTTTTTGGAACCGTAGCACAATGTCGATATGGTTTGTGATGAATCCATTGAATATTCCAGGAGTTGGTTTAAACCTGTAAGAACGTTGGAAGGTAGGGTAAGTGTCCAAAACGCCCTCGGCCGACCGCTGCAGAATTCTGGAAGTTGTTGTATGCTGGGCCACAAATGTAAAGAAAATGTTTTCCACTCAATAATTTGAGGGAATCCTGCAAGTCTAAGACGTAACACTCCCCCCCCCCCCCCCCCCCCCCCCCCTCCCTTTTTAGTTAGGAAACGTAGTCGGGTGCTGGCTGAAGAAAACTTCAATCAGATGATCAATGTCTCTGATGTTGTCACAGTTTTTCCGGCTGTTATGCACCACCAGGTTGTATCCCTGCAAGTTGGAAAGATATCTCATGGTCTTGCATCGTCATTGATGTCTAAGAATGACCTCTCTGATGCAGTCTGTATCCTTTTCCACTTGTACGGGTTGTGGTGAGAAGGGGGGGGGATCTCCCGGCCGAGAAGTTTCGCACTAGGATCCCGGCAGTGCTTGAGTTGACTCATGTGGAAAACCAGGTGGAAATTCATGCTATCGGGTAGGAAAAGATTGGAAAAGTCAGGTTTCTGCATAACTTCGATGTCAAATAAAACCATCCACATACGTTTCATCTTTGCGCTTTCCTGGCCTCGTAGCTTGACATCTGTAGAGCTGAGGTGGATGCTATTTCCGGCATTGAACTCGGTCAATTCATTGTTCTTTGAGTCTTTGCAAGGGTTTGGTGAGTCTCCTACCAGATATTATATAAGTCTTGCTGATATTCGTTGGCGATGTTTATCTTTCTTGAACTCTGCAAACCAACTGGAAACATGGGCAGTTCATATATGGCCAATGGTGGGGGAATCACACACTAGCTTTCCAGTGCACTCCATTAGTGCGCTCCAACATCAAGCACTAACACCATGCACTCTACAACGAGTGCACACAAGTAGTGTGATCTCATATTTTTGTCTACCTATTTCTCAACACCCCTCTCTCTAAATCTTCCTCTTCTGCCCTCTATTTATACCTCTTTACCTCTCTCTACTTCGATATCCTCCTTTGCTTATCTCTATCCTTCTCCTTGCCCAGTCCTCAATATCCATACCTCTCCTCTCTCTCTCTCTCTCTCTCTCTCTCTCTCTCTCTCTCTCTCTCTCTCTCTCTCTCTCTCTCTCTCTCTCTCGCGCTATCTCTCCCTCCCACTCTCTCTCTCTCTCTCTCTCTCTCTCTCTCGCGCTATCTCTCCCTCCCACTCTCTCTCTCTCTCTCTCTCTCTCTCTCTCGCGCTATCTCTCCCTCCCACTCTCTCTCTCTCTCTCTCTCTCTCTCTCTCGCGCTATCTCTCCCTCCCACTCTCTCTCTCTCTCTCTCTCTCTCTCTCTCGCGCTATCTCTCCCTCCCACTCTCTCTCTCTCTCTCTCTCTCTCTCTCTCGCGCTATCTCTCCCTCCCACTCTCTCTCTCTCTCTCTCTCTCTCTCTCTCGCGCTATCTCTCCCTCCCACTCTCTCTCTCTCTCTCTCTCTCTCTCTCTCGCTCTCTCTCCCTCCCCCTCTCTCTCTCTCTCTCTCTCTCTCTCTCTCCCTCTCTCTCTCTCTCTCTCTCTCTCTCTCTCTCTCTCTCTCTCCCACTATCTATTTATCCCCTCCCTCTCTCTCTCTCCCTCTCTCTCTCTCTCTCTCTCTATTTGTATGGAAGAGTGCACTTATCACACACCGAGTGTGCGATGCTATTCAGTTTCAATACGAATCTGACAGCGATGTTAGTTATCAAGAAAGGTACTTGGTTTGCGAAGATTAGCACCATGCAGTTGGCTCAAAAGATATACCACGAGAATAGGTTTTGTCGTTTGTCGCGAGGTTGGATATTGAACACGGGACAGAAAACGACACGATCGAAGGATCCATTCATCCGCATCCATTTGATGTTGACAGATGTCCACAAACAAAATAATTTTAAAATTGGAACAAAATGATCGTCGAAATGTTTTGGAATCTCGATGCCAGAGGGCTAAAACGTTTCATTGATAGAGAACAGATAGAGCCTTCCCTTTTTACCCATATCGCAATAATTATCGTCAGTTTTGAGTGACTTTATATCTTTCTATTTCAGGATTGTTTATCGACGAGAAAATAGTGAAAACAGGTCACTGTTCAAAACAATTCGCAAAGGTTGGCTATAACTTTGTGATTTCAATTTGTACAGAAAGGGGCCTGACCTTGCATTGAACAAGTCAAATCTCAATCCTCGCGCGAGTAGGTTTGCACTCTCTTGACGTCTACATCGGTTTGAAAACCTCGTTGGTTTGCTTGTCGAAATGCAAGATAATATTATGGATTCATCCATTTCGGAATGGGGATGTCGCACACTGAGTGCGTGATAAGTGCACTTTTGCAGGTATTTTGAACGCACTCGTCACATGCACTGTCCCCGTACACTGGGCCCATCTCTAGACCACCTTGCGAGGACTGAAGCGAACGTCGAGTCGTTTCACACCACACAATGACAAACAACTTGCTACAAAATGACAGTAAACTGTCATCCGCAGGTAGACGGCCGTCGGAAGCTGCTCACATCAATCGACTGGCCGGTTCCCAAAGGACGGTTGAGATATCGGCGGAAAAAAGATCTTCGGAAGTTTTGTTCGACTCTTACTAAGAAAACAACACTCAAAACATTGTCGGACATATATACGCCATCTATCTTTCTACAGGTTTTGTATGCTTAAAAGAGCAGATATTCATACTGCTCAACATTATCCTGATCAGTCTTCTGAGATTTTTTCTTTTTTTTTTTTCACCAGATAAGGTTTTTTCGAACAATGATTGGCCCAACATACACAATTTAAATACACACTATTTTAAGAGAATAGAGATTTGAATTTAACTCATTAAGTACCTTTCTAAAATATAGAGCATCATCCAAATAAGACAAAATTCAAGGTGTGATTAGACACATGAGACAAATTTTTGCTCTCAGTGCGCTCTTAGTGTACTTTTGTATGGTGACTAAGCGCACTTGCCACATACACTAACCCCACACACTCATGACCCTTCTAAGGATAGAATTTACTTGCCACATAAGACAAACGCATATTGTGCACTTGGACACATAAGACAAATTTAAGCACTCAGTGCGCTCTTAGTGTACTTTTGTATGGTGACTAAATGCACTTGCCACATACACTAACCCCATGCACTGGGGACCCTTCTAAGGATAGAATCTACTTGCCACATAAGACAAAGCATGTTATGCACTTGGACACATAAGACAAATCAGCGCACTAAGTGCGCTCTGAGTGTACTTTTATGTGGTGAGTGAGCGCACTTGCCACATACACTAACCCCACGCACTGGGGACCCTTCTACGGAGAGATTTTTCTTGCCACATAAGACAAAAATATATTGTGCACTTGGACATATGAGACAAATCAGCACACTGAGTGCGCTCTTAGTGTACTTTTATATGGTGAGTGAGTGCACTTGCCACATACACTAGCCCCACGCACTGGGGACCCGTCTAAGGAGAGAATATGCTTGCCACATAAGACAAAAAGATATGTGCACTTGGACACATGAGACAAATCAGCACACTGAGTGCGCTCTCAGTGTACTTCTATATGGTAAGTGAGAGCACTTCTCACATACATTAGCCCCACACATTGACGCCCTTCCTAAGAGAAACTTGTTTTGCCATATATGACAAAAAGTATAGTTTGCTTTGACATATACGACAAATGAGTGCACTGAGTGTGCTTTCAATGTACTTTTTTATGGTGTTTGTGCGCATTTGCCACATGCACTAACCCCACACATTGGAGTCCATTGTAAGAAGAATTTTTCTATGCCATATAGGACAAAAGTACACTCTTCTCATACACTAGGAAAAGAGTGTAAGGATTAGTGTAAGCTACTCTGTTGTAAGAGAGCACACTCAAGGTACACACTAAAACATTAGTGTATGAAATGGCCTCGATTAACCATACCTCCATCCTTAAACTGAAAATAAGGCCAAGTGAATCAATCAGATTGACAGAAACGGCGATAGTCCACAACTGGCCACTGTATAGCCGCATGTTGCCGTGACCAATAGTATCAGCCATACATCAAGAGGGTCCATCGATTGGTGGCAAGCTCGAGGATGTGCACCGTGGAATGCCAGCTGGTGCAGCTATCGACCTTCACTTTATGGTACGCCCGGTCATGGTGGACAAAGAACAAGTCCTCGTATGCAGTGTCACGCATCAGAATGTGGGATATGAAGTTTGCAAGAACATGGACGAGAGGGACGATGTATTTGACCCCAATTAACATCTGCCTGATCTAAAAAATGAGCACGTGTTTGAAACAAGGCATGTAGTGCACTTGCAGGAACCCTGGAGAACCCCCTGGACCATGAAGTGGTTGACAATGGAGATGTTCACTAAAGCATTGTTAATGTCCAGTTGCAGGAACCCTGGAGCCCACTCTCTACAACAGCCCTATCTACCCAAGAAGCCGTGGATTTCTCCGTAGAGAGCATACACATCATGCCCCCACCCATCTCTTCAAACCCGCATTTCAGTGTCATTTCACGGTGGATGACGTGGGGTGACATTGACACGCACGTGTTGTTCGTGTCTGATATGTAAGCGATTACGCAAAAGAAGATTCTTGCCAACTCAGTCGGCAACCATGAAATGGGTAGCCTCTGAAAATCTTGGGAAATGTTTGGAGATGTCACCAGTCGCAGAAGTTTCACTTGTGAGTTGCGTGGCAAGCTTCTCATGCTTAATTGCTTTTTACAGCCCACAAGGCTCAATGTCGGCAAATGGTCTGTCATTTTTCATGACCGCCTTCCACATGCAGATGTAGAATAAGGCCAGGCTCCATGGTGAGATGCAGGTTACTGGAGTGGCCCATTATCGTCGGCACCGTCGGAAAATGTGAAGTGCAGCCAACATGGAGTACGGATGTCAGCCACCATCACCATTCCAGTGGCAACGGAACGATGGACAGTGGCTAAGTGGTTCCGCATGCATACAGTGTTGCTCGCCTACACACTCACTGCCCTGATGTTCCCCGCATATTCAGAGAGGTGGCATTGGGCCGCGGGCTCTTCTGCCATAATAGAAGTCACAGACATGACACGACACAACAAAATACATGACACGGTACGATACGACAGGAAACGACACGACATGATATGACATGACACAATTGTATCTTATCATGATACCGCGGGCTCTTGTTGCTGCTGGTGATGTACAGTAAGTGGAGACATGACACGAAACACATGAAGCGACCTCTTTTCATGGAGAATCACATTGTGTGAAAAAGACTCGTGATGGATTTAATTGTAAATGTAAGTTCTTGGTCATGATTTCTTTATTCTATTTCATTTTATTTAGGTCTTTGGTGGAAAACTTGGCCTGGAAGTAGTTTCTTCTTTCATCCACTTCACCTAAGACAGGCCTTAAGAATGTTAAAAAAAAATCTTTCTTTTGCATGCGTGCAGAATATGTGTGTGCATTATAAATTACATTTGAATTCTTTGCCAATGATGTGAAAGTTCTGAAATCACATGTCCTTAAGATGTTGGATGACAATTTCAACAACACAATGCTTGACCGCGTGAAAGAATATCTTGCGATCAACCCAGGTTGCATATCCACGTCAACATTTATTCACTTGATGCTACCATGCTGGAGTCCACATTCATTCAGCAATTCTTTTGCCCATCCCAGACTGAACAGCTCCATCATTCGGCCAGAGGATGATCAAGAACCAGATCTTGGTAGTGTCTCCTCCCAGACCCTGCTACGACGGGGCCAGGGATGAGACACAAGTGTTGAAGCCCGCAAACCTCCATTTTATGGAGAGATTCTAATGGGGGTTTCATTTCGTGTTGTTTAAGGCATGCCAAAACAGAAAAATCACAAGACATGATTTTTTTTTCTGCATGTATGAAAGCAGAACAGATATCAACAACATGGGCACTCTTTGCCAAAGAAAACATTAGTAATTCAAAATTAGAAGATAACGGTTGAATACAAGGGAGAAGATTGGGGCACTTGATTCATTTGTGAAATGCAGTAATTTGACTTCAATGACAAGTTTTGGAACCGTTGAGGAAATAGATGAAAGTATGAAGATGATGAATAAGGCATACTAGAAGTGGTATGTGTTCAATATGTGCAATGTGTATAAATTAGAAATTTGACTAGTCCCATCAAGAATGGAGGGTTTGGGATGAGAAATGAATGTTTGAAGCACGTCTTGATAATATCTAGTGCCATCAAGAAGTGGATTAGACAAAAAATCATCAATACGGTTCAGGAATATTCCTTTGTCCCTTCTAGAAGGTGGTAAAACCTGTCCAAAACATCTGGAGAAAAACATTAGGAGTCAGGGAATGTGGCGAAATTCCCACGGTGTGTCCAACCGAAACTCCAGACTTATGTGTTTGGTGGGTCATAAGGAAAAAGACAGAAATACACACAAGCTGAGTTATGAGACCCGTGAACATTGGAGAAACAACACTTTTCCCCCGTGCTGTCTGTAAAATCTTGAAGCACTGTAGAAATGGCCGGTTTCCCCAAGATAAGCCATGAATTAGAAGATTGATGTCTTGGTGATTCTCGTAGGGATACCAGCTAAGCTGTTTGGTGTTTTATCCCTGAAACAAGATATTGATGTCTTGGTAATAATCCATCAATTTTCCTCGTCTTTGGCTTCCAAGGATATACTTGATGATGTACTCTGTATCCACTCCCCCTCCGACAACTGGTTCTGCTGGTCAGCCGATCCAGGGAGTTTCTTGCCCAGGTCTCTGCAATGCTTGATTTTGATGATCTGGAAAAATGGTGACTGCCATGCTACTAGATGTGCAAAGTTTTATGGGGACAGAAGTAGAAATCTAACTACTGAATAAATCCAGCCACTCAGGTCTGAGCTTCATGATATGCTACTGCCCAACATTTTTACTGCTGAGAAGGATGAGATGTACAATGTTGAACCGTAAACCAAACGGTGAGAATCAGCTTCTCTCTTGTTTCCTTCTTGAGTCTTTGCTAGCGTGTGATGAATATCAGATTGGGCATTACTGAAATAATGTTTCTAAACATCAACAGAAAGTATGTTGTTGGAGCTCTGGAGTGCAATATGAATCTTGGCAAGTTTTCTGCAATTGACTTGAAGTGGCACTTTGCCCATAGCTGCAGAATTCAAGAATTCATAAACGATTTTTGTGGATGGCATCTTGTCGGCCCAATCTATGCCGTGATGTTCACACATTTTCTGTAGCAACTACGGGTATGTTTGTTTGATCAGTCTTCTCAGTTTGACTGTAAGTCTATGGGAAGTCAACAAGCACACAGTCTATGCCATGAGGTTCACACATTTTCACTACGTTTTCTACAGGGACATGGACGGAAAATCTGCAATGGATACGTGTGCTAGTTTTCGTAACAATTTATCTCAGATTGTTTTATTAACAAGAACATTGCGGTAGCAGCAACGGTATGCATTGTAGGATTTTGTGGCTTGTGGCCCCGGTCCGTCAACCCCACATACAATCCAAGTGGCTGATTCAAAAGTCTCAGTGTAACTTCCTTCACCACCATATAAACTTGGAGGCGCGGCCAAGCGAACTCGCTTTGAGCGCAATGGTCGCCGCGCAGAATCAACCCTTGACCTGATTCACACCGACGTGTGCGGACCCTTTCGCACGGCATCAAACGGTGGTAGCAAGTATTTTCTGACCTTCATAGATGACCACAGCCGCAAGGTGTGGATCTTCTTCCTCAAAACAAAGGGAGAGGTCAGAGAAAAGTTGCAGGAGTTTGTCGCCATGGTGGAGCGGCAGACCGGAAAGAGAGTCAAAGGGATGCGGAGCGACAACGGCGGAGAGTACGAGGCATGCAAGGGCTGGTTGCGGCAACATGGGATCAACCACCAGCCCACAACGCCTTACACGCCGCAGAGCAATGGTGTTGCCGAACGGATGAATCAGACCATCCTCGGCATGGTGCGTAGCATGCTCTTCGATGCAAAGCTTCCACCGCGGTTCTGGGCAGAAGCGGCAAGAACGGCATGCTATCTCGTCAACCTGACTCCTGCGGCTGCTCTGGGCAGGCGCGGAAAGAAGAAGGCAAAGCAACAGATGACACCACAAGAAGTTTGGTAAGGGAAGAAGCCGGACGCATCACACCTGAAGGTATTCGGCTGCACCGCATGGGCAAAGGTCCAGGCGGGTGAGGGTGCCAGCAAGCTGGATTCAAGAGCACGAAAGTGCGTTATGGTGGGCTATGAGACGGCCCACAAGACATACCGCTTGTGGGACCTGGCAGGAAGAAGACTCATCACCAGCCGGGATGTAACCTTTGACGAGAGGAAACCAGGCAAGGAAGAGATGCTTGATCCCACGGAAGCTCCAAAACAGGGAGAGTGGTTGGTGCTGCTAGAGTCAGGAGATCAAGCTCCTGAAAACTGGCAAGTGGTGCCAGTGCGGCAGGCCGTGAAGAAGAGTGGTGTGCCAGGGGGAGNGTATTCGGCTGCACCGCATGGGCAAAGGTCCAGGCGGGTGAGGGTGCCGGCAAGCTGGATTCAAGAGCACGAAAGTGCGTTATGGTGGGCTATGAGACGGCCCACAAGACATACCGCTTGTGGGACCTGGCAGGAAGAAGACTCATCACCAGCCGGGATGTAACCTTTGACGAGAGGAAACCAGGCAAGGAAGAGATGCTTGATCCCACGGAAGCTCCAAAACAGGGAGAGTGGTTGGTGCTGCTAGAGTCAGGAGATCAATCTCCTGAAAACTGGCACGTGGTGCCAGTGCGACAGGCCGTGAAGAAGAGTGGTGTGCCAGGGGGAGCGGCTGCGCAGGCTGACGCAGCGGCGAGCTCCGACACAGAGTCGGAGACGTCCGAGGCCTCTGAGACCAGCTCAGAGGCCAGTGGCTCTTCGAAAGAGGAAAATTCAACTCCAGGGCAGCCAACACCACAGGAGCAACAGCATGGCAAACATCCACCAGCAATGCAACGTCGCAGCACATGACAAAGAAAACAAACTCCAAAGTACGACGCTGACACTGGAAGCTGGACTGGACTAAGCTGGTCCTGTTTGGCTCAGGGAGAGCCGCTCACTGTGGCTGAAGCGCTGGCAAGGCCCGATGCGGCCAAGTGGAAGGAGGCGGTGGACAGCGAGCTCGCGTCCATCGAAGAAAATGGCACATGGGTGCTGGTGGACAGACCCGCTAACGCTCACGTGGTGGGCTCAAAGTGGGTGCTCAGGTTGAAGCGGAAGCAAGATGATAGCATCGACAAGTACAAGGCAAGGGTCGTGGCGAAAGGGTTCTCACAGCGCGCAGGTTCTGAGTACGATGAGACCTTCGCACCGGTCGTCACGTTTTCCTCCATCAGGTCCCTGCTTGCTGTCGCTGTCGCNACGCTGACACTGGAAGCTGGACTGGACTGAGCTGGTCCTGTTTGGCTCAGGGAGAGCCGCTCACTGTGGCTGAAGCGCTGGCAAGGCCCGATGCGGCCAAGTGGAAGGAGGCGGTGGACAGCGAGCTCGCGTCCATCGAAGAAAATGGCACATGGGTGCTGGTGGACAGACCCGCTAACGCTCACGTGGTGGGCTCAAAGTGGGTGCTCAGGTTGAAGCGGAAGCAAGATGATAGCATCGACAAGTACAAGGCAAGGGTCGTGGCGAAAGGGTTCTCACAGCGCGCAGGTTCTGAGTATGATGAGACCTTCGCACCGGTCGTCACGTTTGCCTCCATCAGGTCCCTGCTTGCTGTCGCTGCCGCCAAAGACCTTGAGATCCACCAGATGGATGTGAAGACAGCCTTCCTTTATGGGAAGCTCGACAAGGAGGTGCTAATGGAGGTACCGGAAGGTGTCAAAGCACCCGAGGGTAAGGTGTGCAAGCTGGTGAAGGCGTTGTACGGGCTGAAACAGGCCCCACGGATCTGGTACAAGGAGATGGACAGCTTCATGGCTGAGATCTCCTTCGCACATTGCAAGAATGACCCTAGCGTCTATGTGTGGGAGGACGAACGTGACTTGCTACTTGTGGCGTTGTATGTGGATGATCTTATCATGTGTTCTTCCTCGCAGGAGGCCCTCACGGACCTCAAAAAAAATCTGGCCAGCAGATTTAAGATGAAGGACATGGGACCTCTCGAGTACTACCTCGGGATTTCTGCTCACCGCAACCGCAAAGCAGGCACCATCGAGCTCAACCAGACCAAGTACATCATGGACATCTTGAAGTGCTACAACATGGAGGACTGCAAGCCCGTCAGCACCCCCATGCCCTCCGACTGCAAGCTCTCCTCCTCCATGTCACCAAGCAACGAGGCAGACCGGCGGGAGATGCAAAACATTCCATACCAGTCCGCCGTCGGAAGCCTCATGTATGCAATGGTGGGAACACGACCTGACATTGCTTTTGCAGTGGGTCAGGTGAGCAGGTTTGTGGCCAACCCTGGGCCAGAACATTGGCAAGTCGTGAAGTGGATTTTTCGCTAACTCAAAAAGACTCGGCACGTCGGACTTCGGTTTGGAGGTCTAGAAGGATCAGACTTGCTGCGGCTGACATGCTACACTGACGCGGACTGGGGAGGACGGATTGATGACAGGAAGTCCACCTCAGGGTTTGTTTGTCTTCTCAACGGTGGTGCGGTCTCATGGGCAAGCAGGAAGCAGGACTGCGTCTCGCTTTCTACTGCTGAGGCGGAGTACATTGCACTCTCCGAAGTTTGCAAGGAAACACAGTGGCTTCGCAGTTTGCTTGATGAGATCAAGGCACCACAAGAGGAGGCAACGGTCATCCGCATCGACAACCAAAGTGCCATGGCTATGGCAGAGGACGACATGATCTCCCGGCGTACAAAGCACATCGATATTCGGTACCACTACTCACGTGACCTTATCGCCAAGGGTGTCGTGGAACTGGAGCACGTCGCAACCAAGAAAATGCTTGCGGACTTCTTGACAAAGCCGCTAGACAGCGACTTGCATGTTGCAGGTGCTCGAGGAGTCGGCATGGTGGATGCAAGAGATGAGAACTAAAGACCAAGAAAACTGACATGCACAAACACAACCTAGAGCTACAGGTTCATGCCGAAGAAAACTACCACAGCAGGTGGCCTACGGTGCAAGGGAGAGATTGTTGTTCTTCTATGCCCCATGGCCACTGCTATGGGTTGACGGACAGGTTGGGCATGCACTGCTCCCTTGGAGTAAGTCCCCCAAACCTTGTTCGTGGTGCAAGTCCAAGCGAGACACCAGAAGTGTAGCGCAACGGATAGCATGTTGGACTTAGGGACAACAGGTCCTGCGATCGAGCCTTGATGTGCGCAGGAGGTTTTTTGACCTTCTAGCACAGGGGAAGTTTCTTAGACATTTCTCCATGCATGAGGAGAGTGCGCCACTTGGCGGTCAGTGGATGCGCCAATTGGCGGACTGGTGAGGTGGTTTGGAGTGACCACCCCAAAAGTGTCACTGCCCACACACCTTAGAAGCCAGGCCTAGGACTATATGTACCAGGCTCATTNGATCGAGCCTTGATGTGCGCAGGAGGTTTTTTGACCTTCTAGCACAGGGGAAGTTTCTTAGACATTTCTCCATGCATGAGGAGAGTGCGCCACTTGGCGGTCAGTGGGTGCGCCAATTGGCGGACTGGTGAGGTGGTTTGGATTGACCACCCCAAAAGTGTCACTGCCCACACACCTTAGAAGCCAGGCCTTGGACTATATGTACCAGGCTCATTCCTCATTCTAATTACACAATCTGGCCTTAGATGCTCCTCACAGAGTTGTCCAACTAAGGAACAGTATAAAGAAGACACTGGTTGGTCTAAGCCCCAGGAGTTAGTCTTTGACTAGCACCTCACGCGAAAGTGACCAAGTGTTAAGTGGACACAGTTGCTAGCAAGTGATTGCCTAGGAACTGCTCAGTGTGGAACCGTGATCCTGAGGGTGATATCTTCTCCTAGCTGAAATGCTAGGAGCGGACGGCAGGTGCTATTGTGTCGGCCCTGTTTTCTAGTCCGTTTGCCTCAGGCCGGTTGACACCTCTAAACCCTGCAACACGAGCTCCTGTGTGACCAGAAGTGTCTCAGCGTGGTGCGCTACTAGATCATTTGGGGCTCTATCCCTCTGTCGCCTGCCCGGCGCCTGCAGCCGCATCCTCATCATTGACAGGAAATCAGCCACACCATTGAGTTCCCGACCAATCCAATGGAAAAAAACCGGGACAATCCCCTTCGCAACAACATGTGTAACATCCCGTCAGCGCCGCAAGCGATCCACCGTGACCCTCGCTGAGCCCCACATCTGAGTGATGACCAGTCGCGAGTCACCCACAATCACCAGGCCACAGACGCCGCACTCCCGAGCCAGCTCTATCCCAGCGAAGAGGGCGGCATACTCAGCATCGTTGTTGGTCGCCTCCCCCCACAGACACGACCAGGTGGAGGAGAGGGGGATCCCCTCTGGGTTGAAGAGCACCGCCCCTGCACCCCCCACCCTCGACTCGGACAACGTCGCTGCTCCATTGACGAATATCTAGTGATGACGGGAGGGCGGAGGAGGGAGAGCGAGGGGGGGAGGGGAGGGGAGGAGAGGGAGATGAGGCAGCGGGTTAGGAGGAAGAAGCAAGAGGGGAGGCGCATCAACAAGAGTAGGAGAGCGCGGAGAAAGGAGGTGAGCGGCGGAGGCGTCCTGATCCTGTAATGGCGTGGCCTGAAGAAAATGGTCGAGGTAGTTGAGGGAGAGCGGACGAGGGCGCCTACGGCGGTACTAGCGCAGCTCCCGGTTCTCTTTAGTTACCAGGAGTTGAGGTCCCTGCCGGGGCGGCGTCGGCTGCATCCAGCCCAACAGCTGCTGCTCGAACTACTGCGGCACCAACTGAAGCTGCAATGAATCCTCCCGCCCTGCCTGGCGGCACTCCGCCTGCTGTAACACCTGCATAGACAGTATCAGCCCCTCCAGCCGCTACTTAGGCGAAGGGGAGGTATAGTTAATCGTCCCCTTTTTATACACCACACAATCAGTGTATAAGACATATGCATTTTGGTAGTTTCTCGGTAATTATGTTGGGACGTAGTCATGTTATGTTCACTTGGAGAACTATGTAGGTTCTATGTTTGCCATGAAACCTGGATGTAAAAAATTAAACTCGAAGAAAAACCATAGGACATAAAGTATGTTTCCCTTAGTAGACGTATTTNCGGGGCGTGTATCTTGATGAGCCTCGCATGTATTCACTAGTGTATTGTGTACTAGTGTACATTTTGACATGTCCATCGGCTACCCTCGACCAGTAGATTTTAACCATTGGGGGGGGGGGAGAGTCCAATCCCCCCCCCCCCAAATGCTAGAGTGTATTGGGAGAGTGTAGCTGGTCATTGTATCTTTCTTTTTATGATAGAGAAAAAAAACATACACTTGTGTATTCGACATCGATAGGTTATCAAAAGACCAGCATCGTCGATCGTGGATCCTGACCCTCGCTAGCCGTCGATGCGGAGGGTCAACCGGAGTATTGTACATAAATGACTTCATGCACTTGTGTATCATGTACATTAGTGTTTTTTTTTGTTTCACCGACCACGTAGACTGGATACACTGACCAGCTACACTTCGCTAATACACTCTACCATTTTGGGGGTGGGGTCATCCGGAGTCCAAGCTCCCCCCCCTAGATAGGCCGACTGTATTGGCGAAGTGTATCTGGTCCGTGTATGAATTTTTTGTGATGATGGAAAAAAAATCCACTAGTGTATTCTCATTTGATGGCATCAGTACACACGACAAACAGTCACCACGTAGTCGGTAGTCTCACTCCCCCCCCTCTCGCCAATGACCGAATGTATTAGGACAGTGTCTTAGAGCGTATATTGTGTTCACCATGTATTTTGTTCACTAATGTATTGTACATTAGTGTATCTTCTTACATGTCTATCACGTATCCTTTAATACACGCACCATATACATTCGCCCAAAACACTTTGATATTTTGGGGGGGGGGGGGAGCTGGTCTCCGGCTGACCCCCCCCAAAAGGCTAGAGTGTATTGGTGAAATGTATATGGGCAGTGTATCTGGTTTATGTAGTTGAAGCAAAAAAAAACACTAATGTACAGGGGACCCTATCACTTTTGCAAAGTCAAAAACCGTCGATGTACAGATATCGACGATCCCAATTTAACCGAAGATGTCCGTAAACGTCAATATCCAAGATAATGCATTAGTGTATCTTTGCAAATGGTTTGAATGTAGGGACAGAAACCCCCTCCCCCCCCACGGTAGAAGGCAGCCTGCTAGGTCCCGCTATCGCGGGGCCCAGCAGGAGCACGGGCAAGCAAAAAAAAAAAACCCAAACCCCCCAGATGTGACTTTGGAAGGGTTATGGTTCTTTGATGTCTTGGGTCAAGAAATAGGCACTGTTATACTTTACAGTTATAACACATTTAATGTAAAAGTACAAATGTATGTCTGTTTTTGCAAACTGTAAGTGGAGTTGTGAAGCACTTAACCATGGATTTTTTTTGTGTTTAATTTTTGTTGGCAAACCTTCTACGAAGTTTTCTATGTTAAAACATTGAAATACATTTGTATGTCTGTGAACACACATTGTAAAGTAAGTTCTGCTGCATTTTCCATGAAGGTACCACGAAACTTCTAAATGCATGTATTTACTATGTACACTAAATGACGAGTGTATGCTTTAGGGGTGATTAACCATAAATGGCGAAGGGGGTCTCATCTGTTGTCGAATGTGGTCCCCTTGTCCCGACTGCTGTGGCAGCTGCTGCAACCGCTCCTGTGGCTGCTCCTCAGCCTGCTACTGATCTGACTGGAAGAAATCCAGCAACTCTAACTACTGTCGCACCTGCACTAGCACCCGCACCTGCACTTGCACCTGCAGCTGATCGTACCGCAACTGCTGCCGCCACACCCCCCACGGCAACGGCTGCGACAATGAAGACAGGAGGGAGAGCAAGGAAAGCCCTAGTGTTGACGGGAAAGTAACCCCGGGCCAGGCGCCTGTCCTCCCCCCCCGGTACTCCTCCTCTGAGGTCGGCGGCAGATCGTCCCCCCTAGCCGCCGCCGCTGAAAAGAGATCCTGCACCCTCGCCATAAGAGGATGAAGGCGTCCGGACCAAACAAAGGGGAGCGCAGCCAGAGTCACCACCCTCGACTAGACGGAGAGCGAGTGCGGCTGTGAGCGAAAGTGAAACTACTGAGCAGGCCGCCACCGCTGCTGCTGCTGCTGATGCTAAACCCTAAACCCTAAATCCTAAACCCTAAACATTGAACCCTAAACCCTAAACCCTAAACCCTTAACTCTAAACCCTAAACCCTCAACCCTAAAACCCTAAACCTCCATCTTTTCATATTAGATAGGAAGGATAACTTCTAGGGTCATGGCAACCATGTCGGAGATGGAAGAGCTACAATTTAACAATGATGGAGGTCCGTACACAGTTGGCGCTAAGCTGAGCCGACCCACGTCTTTCTGCGCAGACGGCGGTACTCTGGCACGGCCTCTCCTGCAAGAGACTGCTCTCTACACCCAAATAGAGAGCCTGTCAGAGAACGCCTACATCATCAAGTTCTGGCTTGCAAACAGGCTGAATCTCCCCATTTTGTGACATGGCAGCTGTGGACATCTTGCCATGCAGGCATCGTCCATAAGAGCATTTTCTTGGGTGTTAGGCCCTCCATTACGGAAGTCCAGCGTGGCATGGCACCCAACACAATGCGGACCCTACATCTTGACAAGATTTGGCTTCCTGTTTCTGAGTTGTGTATAAGCCCCTCCATCGGCGACTCTCGATACCGGCGACGCGAGAGTGGGTCTCGGACCTAGAGCAAATCGCCGAGACCGCCCGCTGGTCTCGGCGACCTCAAAACAGCTCACTTGTCGTTCAAGACCCGTGTTTTCGAATATGTCGTGTTGAGAATGACGTCAGTATTGCGTCATGTTCATCTTTTTAAGCGTCCAGTGAATACTTGCACCATTTCAGTCGAAATTTACAAAAGCAGTCAACTAAGTCTGCTGCGATGGGCAAGGACCTACTGCGTCCATGTAGCTTTGACATCCGTACATCTTTTATTCATTGACAAATAGTTGATATTTTGGCAGGACTAGACAAAAACCCGCAAAGAAAAATGAGTTCTTAACTCGGATTGCAATGAAAACAAGTACATGGAAAACCATAACAAACTAACATGATTATCGTTGCAAACCAGAAAATGCACTGTCAAACCTCTCCACCCCACAAATCTCACACTTTGTCCACAATCTCCTGATGGCGCATCCGGTTTTTCAGCAGTTCCACTCTCCGCATGGTTTCCTCACTCATGCCATGGCGGAAATCGGATCCCGTATGCCTCGCACGTGAGAAGGCTCTCTCGCATGCTGCAGACATGGCAGGCATGCTCAGTACATCCATAGCAGCCGAAAAAAGGATTGGCCACTGTTTGCGGTTTGCCTGCCAAACGCGACAGGGTTTGCATCCTCACGGAGACGGTTCAACCATGAGTACATCTCCATCTCACGCTGCAGTGGGGCTTCAGAGCTGCTGCCGGCTGCAAAGACTGCGCCATGACGTGAGCGCTTCACCCCAGATGCACGGGCGATTGGGCTGCGGACAATCCGCAGCTTGTCCGTCCCGGACGAGCTTGCACGCCTCGCTGACAGAGACCCGGACGAAGCAGAAGCAGACGCAGACGATGCAGGCGACGGAGAGAGGCCGTGGAGGGTGGACAGAGCCTGCGTCCGGGTAAGCATGTCTCCGGCGTGTGCGTCAGCCACCTCTGCTGTGGCTGCCGCTGCCTCCCTCCTCGCTCGGATGCGGGAAGACACGTGGGTTGGCTGCATGGAGTTGTCAGCTGGGGGGGTCGCGTCAGCAGTGACACAGGTTGCAGCGGCAGCGGCAGAGATAGTCGCTGCAGCGGGCACGATTGCGGGCATGGTTGCAGCGGGCGGGGGTGCTGCAGAAGCGTGGGAGATTACGGGAGGGGGGGGGATGCAGCAGCAGCAACGGGTAGCGCGGCCAAAGTAGCATGAATGGCCGCAGGTGTGCTTACTGCCGCAGTCAAAGACGTGATGCCAAGCATGTCATCCAGCACACTTGCGGCCACGCTGCTGGTGTTGGGACTGCTGTCGGCGGTGGCCTCCGCGGCGGCGTCACGTGCGTGCTCCTCTGCCATCGCCTGCACGTACGCCACCTCATACGGCTGCAGCAGGCTCGAAATCACCCGTAGTACTTCATCCAGATGCACGTCACACGCGTCGCCACGGTAGCTTTCCACGAAGTAGGACTTGTTGAAGCGAGGATCCAGAAACGTGGCGAGGTACTGGCAATCACCAGTCAGAGTGTAGAACGTGCCGACGTGCGTGCTCGACCGCCTTGCTGATGGATTTCACGAGCGAACGCTGCACAACATGCAGCTCGTCGGTTGCTGCTGCCGGCCCGCGTGCTGCCAAACTCGCGTCAGCTGCTGCCTTGCATGCGTCCGCGCTGTTCTGTAGGCAGTCAAGGAGTTCTTTGTAAAAAGGGATGGCGAGGGAGAACGTGGGGGTGGTCTCCCCGCTGATGTCATCAGTCATGTTCTTAAACGGCTCCAGGACTTCTGCGATGCAGCGGATAGTCAGCCACTGCGAGCCAGACAGGCGCATGCCATCTTCGCCAATGGATGTGAGCCAATTCTCCAGTGGCTCGCGTTGCTCATGGGCCAGCTGCAGCATGGTGACAGTGCTGTTCCAGCGGGTGCAGCTGTCGGGGTTGATTTTGCGGTAGGGGGTAGGATGGTTGGCGAGGAAAAACACCTCAATGGAGGCTTCGCGCTGAGGACTGCGGCCGATGAAAACCGCTATCCCGCGGACCATGCTGATGATGCGCTCCACCTCCGGCTGCGCACGGATGTCGCCGACGCCCAGGTTGAGGACGTGGTCGAAGCAGCGCACAAACCGGTCCTCAGAAAAATGAGGATGATGTTCGGCCAGCAGGCGCACCATGGCTCCGTTGACTGCCGCGTTGTCCATGGTGACGCAGTAGATCTGGTCCCACAGGTCCCAGGTCTGGACGACGTTGCGGAAGACATGGAAAAGGGTGGTGGCGTCATGGCGGCCGCGAACTGGCTCAAAGCCAATGAGGATGGAGAGAACTCGGCCGCCGTTGATGCCGTGTGCCGTGACACCACAATAACTGTTGTTCGCGGTGGACGTCCAGCCGTCCATCGCGAAAGAGATACGGCCATCGCATGTCCAGAGGAGTTTGCGGACTTGCAGCTCCACTGACTCGTACGCGGCGTATATGTCACGTGCGAGATTCTGAGGAGATACCAACTGAGCGGCTGGGTTTGCATGCTCGGTGGCCTCCTGGAGGCAAGGAGAAGCGATGGCCGTGAAGGGGATGTCTTCCTCAGTGAACCACTGCATGATGCACTTGCAGAAATACATGGCGTCGAAGACACTACGTGGCACCAGATTGCGGATATTCTGTGCCTCGTCAGCCTTCGCGAGGTGGGTGCGAAGGGTCTGAGTACCACGGCCGGCGTCGACCATGGTCTTCGCCACACGACGATGCCCAGCAACGAGGTGGGACCACATGCTGCTCGTGTTGCCATTTTTTATGGCAACCGTCTTCATGACACTCCCCATCTCGCAAAGTTTGCACTGTGCGGAGTTGGGATCTCCCTCCACGCGGTAAAAATAGTGTCATACATGGGCACGCGAGCCAGCCGGTAGAGTTGCGGGGGGATCACTCGTGATGGTCATGGGCCGTTCATGATGTTGCCTCGCGAAACGGGCGACGAGGAGGGCACTCGCCATGATCCCACGATCCTGCACACATCAGCATGCATGAATCAGTTTCGGACCGATGACTCTCTGTGGGAGAGGGAGAGCAATCTAATGGACGGCATCCAGACTAGCGAAGAGGACGTACCGTGGACAGATCTAGGGTCTGGAGGTCGGCGTGGGGCAGGTGGCAGGATTGGTGTAGCGACGGTTGAAAATGATGGGACTGGACGTTGTTTCTAGTTGGGCTGGCATGCATTCGCGGTACGGCACGATCGCAGTAGGCTTGCATGCTGCGTCGAAGTCAAATCGTTCCCAAAAACAAATTGGATGTAAATACTTCGACGAAGTACAAGAGTTCACGCAACCTAAGTTGGTGGACTTTCCGACGTCGATGTACGTAGATCTACGATTGTCGTGCGTACTGGGTGCTCACCGAGCGGGGGGTCCGAGGGGAGGGAGCCGAGAAAGGGGTCTGACGGGCAGCTGTAAGGAAAAAAATATTTCCGCAACACCGATGAATCGCAGATAGGAAATCTATTTTCCACAACGCAGGGATGACAGTCGCACTCTAGACGACAGGCCATATTTCAACGGCCAGATTACGTTCGATGGCCCAGCGCTATGCCCCCTTAGTCGTCGGATGAGCGATTTCAATCGGTGAGAGTCACCACTGCGTCTGAGGGTAGGCCCTCACTTCCCACATATGGCCACTCGATGTTCAAGCGAGAGAGCGTGGAATAAAAGATTTTTTTGCCCGTAGGCTTCGGGGAGAAAATTTTTTCCTCTCGGTCAGAGGTCGTCCAGTGGGGATGAGGTACTCTGAGAGAGTGGGAAATCAATCTGACGGCAAAAGCACTGCGAGCGAAGATGCGGCTGTACTTTGGCTGTCAGATGAGGCATCGGTGGATCCTCTCTCGCGCAGACTCCAACCCANGTGAGAGTCACCACTGCGTCTGAGGGTAGGCCCTCACTTCCCACATATGGCCACTCGATGTTCAAGCGAGAGAGCGTGGAATAAAAGATTTTTTTTCCCGTAGGCTTCGGGGAGAAAATTTTTTCCTCTCGGTCAGAGGTCGTCCAGTGGGGATGAGGTACTCTGAGAGAGTGGGAAATCAATCTGACGGCAAAAGCACTGCGAGCGAAGATGCGGCTGTACTTTGGCTGTCAGATGAGGCATCGGTGGATCCTCTCTCGCGCAGACTCCAACCCAGTCTCACTCCAAGGGCAGGCATGACGAACCTTCCATGGTTTGAGAGACCGGGCGTTCGAATTTTCAAAAGCAGCTGACGTGTCGTCTCAAACCCATTCAAACCAATGAAGTAGACTCTTTTATAANGCTATGCCACAATGTATATTTTTGGAACCGACGCCGCACAGGGAGCGTTCGAAGTTCAAACCTCGGTCACCCCCTATGTTTCCACCGTTCGCACGTATGAGACCGATGGCAGGGCTGAATCGAACGCCAGCGGTTTAATGTGTGCCGACGCAAGAACTCTCTCGAGGCGCTCGATTTGATTTCGAGAACTTTCGTGAGAGCAATCTCGCATGGAGGGGCTTAGCTGTGTGGCATCATGTGAAATCTTAAGGTTAGCCATGGCCATGATGCAACTATGACCATGGTCACATAAGGAGTTGAGGCGGGGAGGGGAGGGGCAGTTATTTCATGTGGGCCNTGTACTTTGGCTGTCAGATGAGGCATCGGTGGATCCTCTCTCGCGCAGACTCCAACCCAGTCTCACTCCAAGGGCAGGCATGACGAACCTTCCATGGTTTGAGAGACCGGGCGTTCGAATTTTCAAAAGCAGCTGACGTGTCGTCTCAAACCCATTCAAACCAATGAAGTAGACTCTTTTATAATATTCTTCGATTACGCAGGTTTGAATGACTAACGCTCGGAGTTCGCTATGCCACAATGTATATTTTTGGAACCGACGCCGCACAGGGAGCGTTCGAAGTTCAAACCTCGGTCACCCCCTATGTTTCCACCGTTCGCACGTATGAGACCGATGGCAGGGCTGAATCGAACGCCAGCGGTTTAATGTGCGCCGACGCAAGAACTCTCTCGAGGCGCTCAATTTGATTTCGAGAACTTTCGTGAGAGCAATCTCGCATGGAGGGGCTTAGCTGTGTGGCATCATGTGAAATCTTAAGGTTAGCCATGGCCATGATGCAACTATGACCATGGTCACATAAGGAGTTGAGGCGGGGAGGGGAGGGGCAGTTATTTCATGTGGGCCATGTATGGCCATGTATGAGGACATTGTGATGTGGATGGCTGGTAACAAACGTTGATCTAAAGATTGTTTTTCACAAATGCTTCTCAATTTAGTGTGGAGAAGGAACTTTGTACAGCGTAAGTAACTTACTCTTGAGTAGAAACTTAGTCTGGATTAATAATCGAGTCTTGAATAGTAAAGCAGTCATAAGGAGTAACTTTGTCTTGGTTAACAACTTAGTCTGGAGTAAGGAGCGGCATTCGAGATCCTGGATTCACCCACCTCCAATTAGAAATCAGACGTTTGCGCTTCAAGAGTGCACGCTACGAGGTTACTATTGCGCTTCGAGAGTGGGTGTAACCGATTTTGTGTGACACTGTTGCTGAAAACTCATGCTAACTTACGTTTCAATATTGAGAAGATTTGGTCGACAAATCTTTCACCGCGGGGTCACTTGAAATGTGTAGGAGGCAGCACCGTAGGATGACACATCCAAGGCCTACAATAGGATAAGGTTGCCTACCAACTACATCCCTAAGTTATGTGGGTTCCACATCGTGAACAGAACGACTGGATGAAGATTAGAAACATAGCAGCGCATGTTTATATCTCAAACCTACATAGGTTTGACTGTACGCGGGCTGACATAACAGCCTGTTATGTCAGCCCGCGCGTGGATTTGTAATGATTGACCTGCCAGCGACGCACGGTCGTGCCTCTCTGGCAGGTAAATCATCACGGATGCGGATCACATCCAGTCCAGTTTTCGGTTCAGTTCTTGCCCTTCAGGAGTTCGAGCTGCGAACATCAGTTTTGCGAAACATAGCGGCTACTTTATGGAAATATTAGAATTCGAACTACTAGACCATCCGCTATTCACCGCAAGCCAAAAAACAACGGAATCCAGACATTTCTTTCCCGCTGAGCGTTGAGTCTCTCTCAGACATCATGATATCCATTTTTGGTGTTCTCTTTCCGTTCTTTTTTTAGAGAACATGTTTGGCACGTGCAGAATTTCTAGGAAGGCAGTTTGCAAGACGTGGACGTTGAGGACTGGNTGCATGGATGATTTTTCCAGAGAATCCAAGGTTCGAATACAAAATGCCAACTTTCATGCTCAGATATCATTCATGCCCTAACTTCTTTCGATAAGTTTCAATCTGTACGGCGGGCGAGCCGCGCGCCATACGATAAAAAATATCTTGCACAGCTGGACGGCGCGAGAGGTTCTCTCGTACTGCGACTCTTGAATGCCGCTCCTTAGTCTGGAGCAGAAACTTAGTCTTGAGTATTGACATAAGTCTTGCGTAGTGACTTCGTCTTGAGTAGTGACTGAGTCTTTAGTGACAGTCTTGAGTAGCAACTTAGTCTAGTGTAGTAAATTAGACTCGAGTATAACGTAGTCTTGAGTAATACCTGAGTCTTGAGTAGTACCTGAGTCTTGAATAGTGACTTAGTCTTCAGTAGTTAGTCTTGAGTAGTAACTTAGTCTTGAGTAGCAACTTAGACTTTGAGGTAACATAGACTTCAGCAGTAACTTAATCTTGAGTAGCAACTTAGACTTCAGAGTAACATAGACTTCAACAGTAACTTAGTCTTGAGTAGTAACTTCGTCTCCAGCAGTAAGTCTAGAGTAGTAACTTAGTCTCGAGTAGTAACTTAGTCTCGAGTAGTAACTTACGCCCAACGGGAAGCCAGTGCATGCACTTGACCCCGAACAGCGGCGAGCAGGTCACGCGATCTAGGCAGCTCTGAGAAATTGTTTGCCACGGCTTACCTGTTGGTTAAAATTGAGGTCCTAACAAGGCCGCAGCACACTAATTATGACAGATTAGAGGCTTGTCGCAAGAATTCTCACGTGCAAAACTCGATCTTGGGTTACTATCCCAAATCTGGCAGAGATATGGGCAAAATTCTGACTGCTGCAATGGCGTTTGTAGATCACTCAAATGATGGAGTTAGAACGCGCTTGATGACTCGTTGGAAAGCCAGAAAGTCAGAGAGTATGCTCTCCAAATTTCAGCATCAATGGAGCACTATGGAGTCGTTGGCACTTCGGCAAAGTTACTGTGGTCACAGGAGAATTTGGAGCGAATGATTGACTTGGAATAAAATCACACACAAGAGTGGTGCCTCATATAGCTGGCACTCCTAGAGTACATAGAGGCACAATTACACACCAAAAAACAAATTCACTAGCCCTTCGAGGCGCAGGTGAAGAAACTGGGATAGTTGGAAATTTTACTTCACTGCTGTCATGCCCCTGGACTTACTGGCATACCCCCATGTGCTGGTAGGTTAAGCAGTTACCCTCCAACACTCACAAATGCGACTCGAACGCCCTATTTCGGTTGTCGCGTCGCTAAGTTGCGGTTCGCCGGAAGGGCGGTTCGCTAAGAAAATAACAAAGGCGCTGGACTTGCGCTGTCCGCGCTGGAAAAGGGGCGAGCACACGTGTAAAGTCAGAAAAGTCGCGGCTGAAAAATGCCTGCTTGACTTTTCTGACTTACCGGTCAATCTTGCTGAATCAGCCCAAAAACTGCACGGTTGTCTTGTCGGCGCTTGCACATGGACAGTCCTCGTGCCCCATGTGCTCAAATTGCCTTCACCTGCGGTTTGATGCTCGTGCGTCAATTTAACAACCGGGTTTGGCCGTCCATGTGCGGCCGGTAGACCTGGTACGCAATCATTGTGTCGCACGATGTCCTCGCAAGTGTGCAACCACACCAAACAAACAAAAATAATCTATCACGCGTTGACTTGCAAGCGTGACCACCGGCAAGTCAACCCCCCCTCCTTCTTTTTTTTTCCTTCTCTCTCGCTCTCGCTCGTCGCCTTCCGCCGCGCGGTCAAGGCGGCCGGCGGGTTTCGCCACCTTCACTCGCCAACAGTCCCACTTGGCGAACGCCCGCCGGCATAGAGCAAACAGTATCATGTGCTAGGAAACAGTCCCGTGCCTTGAGAGCACCATATGTGCTTCTCCTTTGGAAGTCGCTTGGTCAAGGAATCTACCACCATCTTCTGTGTAGGGCAATACTCCAAATGAACTGCTCCCATCTCCACCTTCTCCCGCACAAAGTGAAACTGGATGTCGATATGCTTTGTACGAGCATGAAATGCTGGGTTCTTGGCCAAAGCGATGTAGCATTGGTTGTCGACGTTGCGGAACACCGGACATGTGTTGACGCCGACTTCACCAAGACGGCGGCTCAGCCAGATGGCCTCCTTTGTGGCCTGTGTGAGGGCGATGTATTCAGCTTCAGTGCTGGAGAGGGCAACAGTTGGCTGCTTCTTGCTGCACCAGCTCACACACCCCTCTCCAAAGAGGAATGCGTATCCGGAGACACTCCTGCGATCCTCCAGATTCGATGCCCAATCTGCATCGGTGTAGCCCTCCAACCTCTCGTCCTCGTTGCTTCCCCCAAGGACGAGCCCCCAATCAGCTGACCCCTTGATGTAGCTCAGCAGAAGTGTTATGGCAGCCCAATGTTCAGAAGTGGGACTGCTCATGAACTGACTCACTGCTCCCACTGCGAAGCCGATGTCGGGACGCGTGGCCACCATCAGGTACATCAGGCTGCCCACCACGCGCCAGTACTCGGTTGATGAATCTGCTGCAAAGTCGAAGATGTCGCCTTTGACCAGCTTTGTTCCCACCGGCATTGGGGTAGATGCCTGTGCACAGCTGCTCATCCCGAACTTATCGAGGATGTTGTTGATGTAGTGGGTCTGGTTCAGCATGATGGTGCGTGCGGCACGGTCACGATCAAGCTGAATGCCGAGGAAGAACTTGGCCTGGCCAAGGTCTGTCATCTCAAACGTCGCCTCCATGACCTGCTTGAACTGAGTTAGTGGCTCAAGTGCACTTGCAATGATGATGAGGTCATCAACATAGACAAGAAGGATGAGCAAGCTCTCCTTCTTGTCTTGCACATAGACACTGTGATCGGCCTCACTCCGCACGAAGCCATGACCGCTCAAGTGCTCATCCAACTTTTCATTCCAAGCACAAGGAGACTGCTTGAGACCGTACAATGACTTCACAAGAAGACACACAAGTTGCTCTCCTCCCTCTTGCACAAACCCCTCAGGTTGTGTCATGAACACTTCCTCCTTCAAATCCCCATTCAAGATTGCACTCTTCACATCCATGTGATGGATTTCCCAATCCTGCGACGCGGCATGGGAGAGAAGGGTGCGAATGGAGCTGAACTTCGCAACAGGTGCGAAGGTCTCATTGTAGTCGATACCTTCCACCTGCGTGAAGCCCCTTGCACAGAGCCGTGCCTTGAAGCGGTCGATGGTGCCATCTGGGTTGTACTTGACGCGGAAGACCCACTTGCAGTCCACCACCCGGTGGCCTGCTGGCTGCGGCACGAGCTCCCACGTATGGTTCTTTGCAAGTGAGTCCATTTCCTCTTGCATTGCCGCACGCCACTCTGCTGCATGCTCACCGTTCAGGGCCTCGAAAACAGTCGTTGGCTCCTGCACTGTTGCCACAAGAGCACGCTCTACTGCGACGTGGCTGAAGCGAGTTGGCGGCCTCATGGTACGGCCGCTTCGCGTGGATGTGCGGCTCGGCACCTCGGCTACAATGTCGATGTCACTCTTTGTTGCTTCCTTCTCCGTCTCATCGACAGTGCTTGCCGTTTTTGCTGGGGTTGGTGCTGAATCTGCTGCTACAGGGGAGGTTGCGATGTTGGAGAGGTGCTTTACCTTGTTGATTGCCCCTTCCTCCTGCTCATTCATGGTCTCACGTTCCTGCTCAACAGCCATAGCACTTGGGAGGAGGAGCGGGAAGACTTCAACAGCTTCATCATCACAAGCTCCCACTTGACCCCAACCCTCCTTCTCCTCAAACACCACATCCCGGCTGATCACAATGTTCTTGTTGCTTGGGTCAAACAACCGGTATCCCATGCTCTCCATATCGTACCCCACAAACATGCATGGGCGGGTTTTGGAGTCAAGCTTCTTACGCTTTTGGTCGGGGACATGCACGAAGGCCTTGCACCCAAACACCCGTAGATTTTCTACCGAAGGCTTGTGGCCTGACCACGCCTCGGCCGGTGTGACGCCGTCGAGTGCCTTCGTTGGGGAGAGGTTCTTGAGGAGGGTTGCGGTCATCACTGCTTCCTCCCACATCTCAAGCGGCACACTCCGCCCGTGGAGCATGCTCCGGGCGGCCTCCATGAGGGTGCGGTTGCACCTCTCGGAGACGCCGTTTTGTTGTGGAGAGTATGGAGCTGTCCTCTCTGATTTGATGCCCGCTTCCGTCAGCACACATTCGAAGGCGTTGTTGACGTACTCTCCGCCACCATCACTGCGCAATACCTTGATGCTTGACCCCTTTTCCTTCTATGCCCTTGCCTTGAATTCCAAGAACCTGGTCAAGCACTCATCTTTTAATGCAAGGAGGAAGACGGTGGTAAAGCGGGTGGCATCATCAATGAAAGTGATGAAGTAGAGAGCACCCCCCATAGTGCGCACACTCATTGGACCACAAAGGTCCGTGTACACAAGCTTAAGCGGCTGCGTTGCATGGCGCTTTGACACCGCCCCAAACGCCTCGCGATGTTGCTTTCCCATCATGCAACCCCCGCAAACAGCTTCAGCACATGAGAGGTCCTTGGGCAGCCCACTCACCATTTCCTTCGAAGCTAAGAGCTTCAAGTTGCTGCTCCCAAGATGACCAAACCTCTCATGCCACAGGTGCCCCACCACATCACCATCCACCGACGCCTTTGCACACACCACCGCCGACGGAACATGCACATAGAGATGGTAGAGGTTCTCCTCAAGTGATGCAATGCACACAAGGACACCATCCTCGTTCATGATTTTGCATCCCCTCTCATCAAACTCCACCTTGCATCCCTTCTTCGTCAACTGGCTCATGGACACAAGATTCGCCGAAATCTTCGGAACATAAAGCACGTTGGTGAGCTTTACATTCCGTTCCTCATCCCCCACCTTGGTGACAAAGCCCACGGTCCCTTCTCCCACTGCCGACAAGGCCCCATTATCTCCCATGAAAACATCCTTAGGAAGGATGGTGTCAAGTGACTCGAACCACTCACGATGGGAGGTGAGGTGGCACGAGGCCCCAGAGTCAACGTACCATTGATCCGAGGCTTTGTCCTTGACTGTAGCCATGAGCACGAACAGCTTCTCGGCGGCCGGCGCAGCGCGGATGGTTGAAGAGTCACCATTGGAGGAGGAAGACCCTCCCTTGGAGAAGTGCGACTTCTTGTGTTGTTGTGATTTCTGCTTCCACGTGGGGCAGTTGCGGATGAGGTGGTCAGTCGCATCGCAATGGAAGCATGCGCGCTGTCCCTTCTTTGGCGGTGCGGTCGTCTTTGCCTTGCCTTTCTTGTCTTTCGGCTGCAAGTTGGTGACGCTCACAAATGCGGCGTCTTTCCCCTTGGTGTCACGGGAGTGACGACGCATCTCCTCGTGGAGGAGCTTGACCGTCACCTCCTCGAGTTGGAGCACGCCCGACTGCGCCTCCAAGGCGATGATGAGCGGTTGATAGCTTTGCGGGAGCCCCTCCAAGATCGTGAGCACGAGCTCGTCATTCCCCACCTCAACGTCCACCGCCGCAAGTTGCTCCGCCAAGTCCTTGGCACGGGTGATGTAGGCCTGCATGGTCTCGCTCCCACCCATGCAAAGCTTGCGAAAGCGATCGCGAAGCATGATGCGGTTAGCCACTTACCCCGCTTCATACAATCCACACAATGCTCCCCAAGCATCACAAGCCAATTTGTGCGGGCGAATGTAAGACATAAGCGCGGGGATGACGTTCATGGCAAGAAGGATCAAGGCCTTACGGTTATCCTTCTCGAACTTCTCCTTCTCTGCAGCGCTCATCTCGGCCTCCTTGTCACGTGCCGGGGTTTCCGGCGAGGAGGTCGTGGATGCCGACCCTTGCGCTGATGTCGCACTCAATCTTGGCGCCGTTTTGCCTCCCTTCACGACCTCCCAAAGCCCGCGTTCTTCAAACACAAGTTGCATGCAGTACTTCCAATTTATGAAATTAGAAGCACCCTCGAGCTTGTCCACGACGTTGAATTCCTTGGTCGAAGCGGCTACCATGGCTGCTGCGGTGGTACCTCCCGTCCCCCTCGAGCTCACACAAGAGCGGTGTGGACGGCGATGGCCTATCGAAAGGCTCTGATACCATGGTTGGTGAAAATTGAGGTCCTACCAAGGCCGCAGCACACTAATTATGACAGATTAGAGGCTTGGAGCAAGAATTCTCACGTGCAAAACTCGATCCTGGGTCACTATCCCAAATCTGGCAGAGATATGGGCAAACTTCTGACTGCTGCAATGACGTTTGTAGATCAGTCAAATGATGGATTTAGAATGCGCTTGATGGCTCGTTGGAAAGCCAGAAATTCAGAGAGTATGCTCTCCAAATTTCAGCATCAATGGAGCACTATGGAGTCGTTGGCACTTCGGCAAAGTTACTGTGGTCACAGGAGAATTTGGAGCGAATGATTGACTTGGAATAAAATCACACACAAGAGTGGTGCCTCATATAGCTGGCACTCCTCGAGTACATAGAGGCACAATTACACACCAAAAAATAAATTCCCTAGCCCTCCGAGGCGCAGGTGAAGAAACTGGGGTAGTTGGAAATTTTACTTCACTGCTGTCATGCCCCTGGACTTACTGGCATACCCCCATGTGCTGGTAGGTTAAGCAGTTACCCTCCAACACTCACAAATGCGACTCGAACGCCCTGTTTCGGTTGTCGCGTCGCTAAGTTGCGGTTCGCCGGAAGGGCGGTTCGCTAAGAAAATAACAAAGGCGGTGGACTTGCGCTCTCCGCGCTGGAAAAGGGGTGAGCACACGTGTAAAGTCAGAAAAGTCGCGGCTGAAAAATACCTGCTTGACTTTTCTGACTTACCGGTCAATCTTGCTGAATCAGCCCAAAAACTGCACGGTTGTCTTGTCGGCGCTTGCACATGGACAGTCCTCATGCCCCATGTGCTCAAACTGCCTTCACCTGCGGTTTGATGCTCGTGTTTCAATTTAACAGTCGGGTTTGGCCGTCCATGTGCGACCGTTAGACCTGGTATGCAATCATTGTGTCCAATGTCCTCGCAAGCGTGCAACCACACCAAACAAACAAAAAAAATCTCTCACGCGTTGACTTGCCAGTTTGACCACCGGCAAGTCAACCCCCCCTCCCTTTTCTTTTTTTTGGGTTACATAGTAACCTATTACAATCGGTTCGTGGCCAAAAGATGCTTCAAGAAAATCGTGATTGGTGGATCGGTCATTTTTCTGACCTATCCACCAATCAGGGTGCAAGAATCAGTCGGACTGTATGCCCCCCCACGTCCGCGGACGCCTAGGTGAGGTCGGCCCGGAAAAAGAAAATCATGGACGTCGACCTAGATGTCCGGACAGACCCCGGATAGTAAGGAATGACCAGTCCGACACCAAGACAAAAGGCTAAGGACTGTACGTTGGGTTGGGCACAACCCCTCCAGTCCATGGCGAGCAGAATTTAATATTGTTTTTTCCCCTCTATGTCGCTCCTCCTTGGCTTCGCCCTGTCCTGTTTCGCGGAGCTGGTCGTCCTGCTAAACTCTTGAGACTCGTGAACCCGGCTTCAATCAGGGTCAAAATGCAATTGAAAGAAAAGAAACTCAACCACCGTCATACAAGAAGGTATATAAATCAAATTCTGCCTATAGTTACGTCATCTTATTTTCTACACCATAAGTAAACATTCAAAATTCATCCAAATTTGTCGAAGATCATGTTTTTGTGAAGTTAATTATAGACGTGTGAAATTAGCATGTTCACAATGCAAGAACAAATTAATATTATTGAAATAAATTAATCATCAGATAAAACCATATTTATAAGAAAAGAGAAGAAATTCCTTTTGAGGTTCTTCTTCAATATGTTGGTGAATTGTTATACATAATACTATATTGTCAAGCGCATTCGTTCAATTTTTTGTTGTTTTTCTTTTAGATTTTACATCCACACAAGCTGGAAAAAAATCTAGCATAGCTTGAAGTAATTTAGGAAGAGCTCGCCCAAACCACACACAATCTTCTAGAGCACACATGGGCGAACAAAAAAAAAAGTTCGAACGAATGCGGGTGACAGTTTAGCAGTCCATTTACAACCAGTTTTGGTTTCCATGGATGAGGTAAAGTCTCATGACAAACCTTCCATTATGTGGTCCAGGTTGTGGGCAATTATTTAGCCCTCGAAAGATACCAATATGAATACTTTTGCTCGGTTACTATGTAACCCTATGCACGCTCTGCGTGCAACACCTGCCTCTTGTTTTCCTTCTCTCTCGCTCTCGCTCGTCGCCTTCCGCCGCGCGGTCAAGGCGGCCGGCGGGTTTCGCCACCTTCACTCGCCAACATTACCGACACACCTTCACTGTATAGGTGTTGGTGTAGCTTACACCTGTGTGCAGGTAATAGGCTACACACCTGCAGCGTGGTGTGCAAGTAATAGGCTACACACCTGCAGCGTGGTGTGCAGGTAATAGGTTACACACCTGCAGCGTGGTGTGCAGGTAATAGGTTACACACCTGCAGCGTGGTGTGAAGGTAATAGGCTACACACCCGCAGCGTGGTGTGCAGGTAATAGGCTACACCTGCAGCGTGGTGTGAAGGCATTCAACATGAAAGTGTGGTTCAGCGCAAGACTGACGCTGCGAAGGTGCAGCGTAGTGCAGTGCAGCCTGTGCCCCCACTGGGGGCAAAGGCTCGGGTTACACCAGCTAAGGTGTTGTGGCTACGGGGAGCCGTAGATGGCTGAGTGGCACACTCTCTCTCGTGTCACTGGCACTGAAATAAAGAAGAAAAGGTGCGCGCTTGTGTGCTACGTGTGGTACCGGAAGACTGATGGAGCATCCACGCGGGCTGCCATTTTAGGCTACGGATGCTTTCCATCTCTCTGAACTATGCAGTGCGGGTGTTCAACCGGCACGATGCAAGACGCAGGGCTCTGCATGGCGTGCGCGTGCGCGACTTGAGCGGAGCCATCAACTTCTCACAGGCGCCTGAGGTGCTACGGCAAGCTTGGGGTCGGCAGCGGTTGGTGCGGCGCAACGCAAAGCGCCTCGCGTCAAAGGGCGCCGGAGAGACAAAATTTCGGAGAAGAAGGAGAGGCGTGGCACGTGTCGACGCAGGGTTGGAGTCTGCAAAGCATCAGCTGGGACCACGTGAGGGTGACAATGAAGAGCTAGGATGGGGACAACGGCGCTGCTGGTGCAAACGCGCAGGATGTGACTCGTCGTGCGTGCTGCACTTCCTTGCTGATGTTTTGTTTGACCAAAACGTGGCCGGCATGACATGCCTCTGTCTGGACTGGATTCCCGCCGATGGATTTGATCTTGTTGCTCCACAGGTACGCGAGTGCCGGAGCATATGCTGGGGTGCTAAAAGCTCTCCTTACTGTCTCGGTTGCTTTCACTACATGCATGCTTCATGGCCCATGAGCAATGGGCTTCTTAGACGATTTTGCAAAACGACTAAGGGTGCGTTTGGATTCGACCGAGTTGCTGCGGTAGAAGAAGACTCGGATCCACCGTCGCTACATCTTCTCATGACCCAGTTCGAACTCGGACGTCCGGTTGGAGTGTTACTGCTGCCGTCGGCGCTGTCCGCGGAAGGCGAAGTCGGATCCGACTTGTTCGAACTCGGAATCCGAGCGGAACTTCACTCTGATTGCGAATCCGACTCGGAATCCGAGTAGGACCGCTTCCAAAACCAAACGAGCCCTAAGGGTGCTTCGGGGTTCGTTTGGGTTCCAAGTCCTCAGTCAGAAACAGGCGTCGTGGTCTCACAAGCGTGCCGCCTGCAGGATGACGCAAAACTACTTCTGATTGGTTGTTTTTCGCACATTTTACGTGCCACGTCAAAAAGTCGTCTTGACCAACCTCGTACGGCAGGCTAGGCGGCAGCAACCGGAAGCGGGCATTGGGGGATACGCTGGGGGTTCGAACTCGGGACGTGTCTCATGCAGGCAGGACGCCTGTGGCTGCTTTGCGACGGCCGTGCGATGAGCAGTGGGATACCCATGTCACGTTGGCCGTGGCTGGGAATGGGTGAATAAGAAGCGGGTGAGCATTCACCCACTTCCTTATTCACCCACCCACTTCGTGGATGGATTTGTGTGGAGTACCATGACGTGGGTGATGGACACGGTGTAGGGACCTGAATATTCTGTTCAAAAACCAGCAGTCTTCGGTTACCGGACTTCGTCGGACTGTTGCGAAGCAAAAGTGGGTGAACCGAGCAAATTGCACCCACAATCGACCATCGCAAGTTCCGAGAAGGCATAATGCTGATGTCAGCAAGTGGGTGAGTGGGAAACGACGTCCCACTCACCCATTCCCAGCCACGGCCGTTGGCGGCTGTTCGCGTGCAAGCGCAAATGAGCGAGGCCTGCCGCACGCGCGCCACTTTATGACAGTGCCAGATCGCTTTCGTGGGCTTGGTTGGACTGATGCCCGTTGTCAACGGTGCTGGTGTCGTGTCAATAGTCCAAAACCTTTGAGCAGCACCCCGGCGCCCCCCCTCCGTGACCCAGATCGCACTGGCTGCACTGCTCGTGGTGTGGCGCGCGCGCAGGGAGGCGGCAGCAGCATGAGTGAGAGGGGAGATGGAGTGAATGCCACACCGTTTCCCATACGCCCGGGGGAGACATCCTATCCGCGCAAAAGGGAGACCTGGGCTGCGGCTGGATGGAGAAAGATTAGGTCCTATTTCAACCTCCTCATTTGCCTGTTCACACGCGGCGCTGCTGCTGGATGGAGCGGATTGGGTGTTCATAAGGGGCCCCGCTGGATAATCGCCTGCATCCATTGGCCAAAGACGCCTTGCGAATATAGTTTTGACGTGAAATTCGCCTCATGGCATCAGTTTAGAAGAACTCTACAATGTCGTTCATGAAGCAAAAAACTTGGAACAGAAGTCAATCCATTTCATACCTGAATTCTCGGAGCCAGTGCGTGTTCAGGAAGGACAACATCTACCACAGACTCAATGTTGGCGGTTCGGTGGCGAAAGCCGCCAACACGAGCACAAGCCGCCGGGTAGCTGTATCCTTGACCGCACGACGGAAGCGAGAGAGAGAGAGAGAGAGAGAGAGAGAGAGAAACAGAAAGGAGGGGAGATCTCCACGGATTTAATTCGTCGCAAGGACCGGGCAGCCGCCGGGATGAACACGACAAATTATTTTTTGGGCATGACTCGTGAGCGCGAGTGAAAGAAAGTTTTAATTTTAGGTGGTCTATTTCTGTGACTGGTTTGTGTGTGGGTATGCGAGGAACAGTGGCAAACACGCATGTACGCATGTGCAAAAGTCGCATGTGTGCATGAGGGAGTGACGCGAAAAATCCACCAGCAAGTCGCATGACTCAACGGGACAATCCAAGACACAGCCTTGCCAATGAGGCTAGAAACCGAACCACGCATGGGCGAGATACGCCAACGCAACGAGACGCATTTTGGATTTTTTGCGCATCACATGTGCCAAGAAAAATGTGTGTGTGTGGTTCTAACCACATTTGTGTGAGTCAGCTTTGTGTGGTAACTACCACCATGTGGGGGTTTTGTGTGGGTGGTACGACACCACCAAGGCATCACCAAGGGTGCAAGGAATCTTCCACCAACCACATGAGAAATAACTCTGCCCCGGGTATAGTTTTTTATCTTGTGTGTTTGCCAGGGTCTCCATCTACTATAGTGTGCCAAATATATGAGGCCCTTCATGTGTTGTGTGTAGCAACATTCCAAGTCAACCATTTCCACAAGAGACCACCCTCACTTTGCAGTAGTACCATTCATTCAATACATAATTGTTAAATACATCAAGCGTACCCTACCTCTTCATTGACACAAACAAAGCTACAAACGCTCTTGCACAACATATAACAGTCAACTTCACGCAAGCGCTCTTTGTGAACCATTGGATTCAATCCAAGATTCAACAAAGCTAAAGTGTAGATGGTGGCATGTCCGCACACAATTGCTAAGGTCTTAGCAAAATATGCAAAACAAAGCACTAGAATCATGGTGGGATCAATCAATGCCTAATTCATCTCCAACCTTCCAACGCCCTTGTGTAGCGTGTGTAATTCAATGATTACAATGGAATTGAGGGGAAGGAGATCCTTCTATGGTCTATACATAAGATTCACTAAGCAAAAAACATGTGAAGTAGTAAAACTAACCCAAAAATTTTAAAGGGCTTGTTTTGGTACATCAAGTGCTCATACCCACGCCTACAAATTTTTATAACCCTGTTGACTACTAGAATTTTGATCATCCACCACATTTTACTTTCCAATTTCATAGGGAGATTTACCTCCTTGTTTCAATCAAGGGCTTTGGTTTTTCTCAATTTTGAAATTCCTCCTAGGCCTTACATTGGGGACGCCTAATAAATTTCCTTTTTCAAAAGGCAGAATTTAAAATGCATAATTCCCTTTCCCGTGCTTCACTTATGATGCAAAAAAGGACCTGATATTCTCTATATTTAAATGAGTGAATGGAAGGCAGCTTAGTTTCCTAAGTTAGCAATGACATCACGCAAAAGCACCCTCCTAACCAAGTTTTGTTTTCTCAAAGCAAGGTATGTAGATGAAATTTCTGACACATCAAAAATCTAAGTGACATTGTAGGCCAATACTATGAAAAAACCCAGATATAGTTGAATCATGATCAACAATGGATCGAGTCTTGGATCCTAAGACACTTATATTCATGCTCACAAAATAGTTTCTTTTGCCTGATGTAATTATCTCTATTTATATAAATATATTTTTGTATAAGCAAGTATGAAAGAAATGAAGTAGCCTATATGGGTTTAAAACATGGTCCAGGCAGACGACCTTGAAACTCATCCCTCCTAGTGTCACCTTGTTTAGTTCATATAATTTTCGGGTACGTCAAAAATCAATTTGTTTCAAACATCAAATTGAAATCTCAAGTGGCACAAAGTAGTAACATTGCAAAACGGTATGTCAAATTCAAGGAATGCATAATCATATATGAAAAAATCGAAAATAAAATTTTAAGAAACAAAATAGAATCAACCAAACAGCTTCGTGTATTTTTTAGATGGTATGCATTCAAAGAAAGCCTTTATGAAAAGGATTTAAAATTAGATTTATTATCCAAATAATTGCACTTTACAATATATCAAAGTTATCGATGAGCATACATACTAAACGTTTTTCTTAAGAAACATTCGACTTTCATAAAAAAACCAAAATCTCTTCATCATCAGGATATTAATCTCCTTCACAACAAAAATCATGCATATGATCAAACATTTTTTCGTACAGATTTACCCTTTACTTTCTCGTGTGAGGTAGATAATTGATTAAGAAAGTACAATAAACAAGAATCTTCAACATGGCCTTCCTTCTTGAAAACAATGCTTATTAGTTTACAACTGAAGCAAAGNTTTTACGAGGTGCTTAAGATGATAACTAAGCTTCACCTTTGTGCTTTGTATCTTTTGCCCTACCATCTATCTAATGAACAAGAAAATTGTTTCAAGGGTATGAAAAAAAAGAGCATTTGACATCCATCTTAAGACACAGCTAAAGAAACTGCTTAAAATTTTAATTGGTATTATATCTCACATTGTAAACAGATAAGACACAGAATGTAAATGTCCCGAATTTAAATATTAAGAGAATGAATCTTTGCTGAACATGATGGTACATGCTTAAAATAACCTTCACCATTTTTTGAAAGACCATATAAATGGTTGGATACATTCATAAGACAATTCAAATTCCTTTACGGATTTTCCATACACAGATTCCCCCTCATACTCTCTTTGATCAGCAAAATAGGATTTTTACCATCTTGAAGCTCTGAAATTTCAGAAAACATACCAATAACATTTGAAATTCTTGGTGAATCTTCAGCTCTTGGTGACGTTTCAACTTCATAAAAATTTACAAAAGGGCTTTCTCAAGAATATGTTGCTATCCTGAATGGCGATGTAAGGGCCCACGGAGTTCTCAAAGAACCTTTTACCTGGAAAAAAAACTTTAGGTGGTCTAAGGAATTAAGAAATGGTCACGAGAAAGGGTTCCGAGAAAGGGTTCTGAGGAAATTGTTTCTAGTATACATTTAGGCTTTGCACAAGATCCCTACCAACTAGCAATTAATTATTTCCTAGAATAACAATTTTGAACATCTAATGCTTAGCTTTTTCCCTGTAACATCTGGAAATTTCAAAGTTAACGGTTTTTATCACAAACCTCCTTTTGTTATGAAGTATCCATCACATTTCTTTGAGATTAAATCACTTGAAAATCTTACCTCTTCCATTTGGTGCACTAAAAAGGTAAATGCCACTACAGTGTACACTATAATGATAACTATGTTATATTTGGAGTGTGAATCACGTTTTGTACATTCAATCTCTAAACATCATCTATACATCAATTTATAGATCAATGCTTATATGTATATTCCTTGTATTACAAATAATGAAAATGTTGAATCTTATATTCAATTATGATTTGATTCCAAACGTTTTGGATCATCTACACATCCAAAGTTTTCTGAGTGCAGATCTACAAGGGAAATGAAGCTATTTCATGATGTTTAGTATTGTTGAATATTTTATTCGCAATACGTCTTATAAGAAGGTCTAGACAGTTAAAGTGGCGTGCTTTTATATACAAATGATTTTTTATACTCTCTATGAAAATCTGAAATCCATACAGTCTGAGGAGAGTATTGCACAAACACCATGGTTAATTAAGATGCATTTCTCAACTAGGAACATGATTTAAATATCAAAAGAACCAGTTGGTTGTACCTTCTCCTCTTTAGATGTTTCCGAAATAGATTTCATGTTTAAAAAATTTGATTTGTACTAAAAAAATTCCTTACTTGTGAAGGATTTAAGGGAGAAAAAATTTATTTAGCTCTTAGGTTTAGGGGTAATAATGCTGAAAGAAAATCATCAGATCATTTTTGTGGAAATTCATAAAACCCAAAACGCAAAACAAGATAGTGAATTTCCATATATAAAGAAAACATATACCATAAACGTTGTAAATCTTAAATACTAGAAATTGTATTTTCTGATAATTGAAAAATTACTTGAATACATTCACAGCTTTCAAGTACAGCCAGTTCCATCAAACCTCTCAAAAAATCTGAAGAGTCACTCGTGTTAATTTTGATGTGTAGAAATAACAATTCAAAATGAATACCTCCTTTTTTAGGAATGAAAATAATAAAAAATCAATCTTTTAAAAATGAAACACTTGGTACCCATAATCTATCAAATATTTTTTAACCCTTTCCATAAAAAAGGCAAAGATAATCTTCTTGGCTTCACGTGAATAATTATGGAGAATTCCTCGATAGATAAATTATAAAAACAAATAAATATTTATGTTTTATATCAGTATATTCACACTTCTCTAAATTAAATCGCATTATTCTCTTACAATGAAACACGTGAGAATGTTTCACATTAAAAAAATCAATGGAAAAGTAATAAAAACAAAACATTGACAATATCTGGTTAACGTAAAGCGTACAACTAGGGATTACCCATGAAATTCGAATGTGTGTATGCCCTTCCAAGCTTTCGGAAGATTAAAAGTACCTTACTCGACATTTGGAAGAACGAGACTCCCCTACCAAAAAATCGGAAAACAACACCCCATACCCACGAACAACGATAAGAAAAATAATGTCGATGCTACATGCGATGCAACATCGACATTCTGTTGTCAAATTGTTTTTTGAACATTTACAGACCCCTCTTTTGAGGGTTTTGTGAATGTTCGAGGGGGGGTGTGAAAGTTGTTTGCATGGGGGGTCTGAACCTCCCCATGTGTTGAAGGGAACCTGCTGGGCCCCGCTACCTCGGAGCCGAGCATGACTTGCACAAAACTAAAACCTTAAAACCACGAATTTAATTTGGGATATGGTTTAAGTCTCCATGTACAAAGTGGGGGGTTTGTGCATTGCAAATTGAAAAACAGAATGAGAGTTTCCGTTAGATCTTGAAATTGGCATTTTTTCTTGATCAAAATTTTAAAATGACCTCTTTATGTTTTATTTTTGTTTGACACGCACAACCCCTCATTTGATGTAGGGTTTTATGTTTTTCAACGGCTCAGCCCATGCAAAACACAAAAAATACAAAATCAATCCAGGGGATTCGTGTTTCAAACAAAAAAAACAAGAGTTCATCACTCGATCTTGATTCTTTTGTGGGAGTGAGAATTGCCAGTGGGATTGACATGCTCGAGGATGCGTTGTTAAATCAGCTGCACATCCAAAAGTTTGAGCATAGTGCGGTAAGTAGGCAGTCTAGATTTGTTTTTAAGCTACCGAGCAGGGGATTTATTTTTTCAAGCGCCAAATAGAGCGTCAGTGACCGCCTTGTGGCTTGGGTACAAGGGTTATTACGCCATAACATACATGTGTGAGTTTTTTAAGTTCTCATCATCAATTCATCTCACCATCTATATTTGATATGTAACTAGTTTATTATGTGACAGGTATCACCTTAGGAAGAGTTAAAACATTTGTGCATGCCTTTATTATTACGAGATTAATGTCAATAGTTTTGTAATCTAACATTGGTGCATGATTATTTAAATTGTTTTTTTAAATACATTTAAAATGATAGAATCTTTTGGAAGAGGGCATAAGACGGAAAACTAAAATTGAAAAAAAACCCTATGGCAAAATGGTTAAAAAGATAACACAAAATAATACAATGGAAAAAACAACATATGTACCAAAACCACGTAGAGAAACGGTCTTAAACATGGATGTACCGAGAGGGGAATGCAACGAAGTCTAAGAAGTAGGAATGTTAGAACAGGAAGTGATAAAAGCCAAGACTTAATGTCAACAACTATCGTAACCCATCTGGTAGGAACCAAGGAACAAAATGTGACATGGAAAAGGGCATAAATCCACTTTTAGTAGCTAATCTTCCACCTTGGCAATACTTGGAGCCACCCATTGGCTGGTGGACTTGCCACCAATCTAGTGATCTCCACAAGGAATAATGCGATGAGCGACCCGGGTCTCTTCCTTGGGCAAAGTAGGCTACCTAAGATATCTATATGTCTACTTCTACATGATACCACATGCAAGTGATGGAAGCAAAACATGCCATGGCGCCCACACGGGGGTGAGTCTCTCTTTTTTTTCCAAGTTCAACATGCTAGTAGGAGTACGTCAGAAGAGGCAAACATCATGGCTCCAACACACAGGTGTATCTCGCCATGATAGAACGTGAGGATCAATATGAGTCCTACACAAGGGGGAATTTCTCCATCCCACTCCTCAACACTTAACATGGGTTTGTAGGTTGATGATGATGATGAAGATGATGTCCATGAGTGACTTTGGTCACACTCATCACCCATATACAATACCTCATAATTGATCTACTTGAGTATGGCAATAAAAGTGACAAGAAGCCATGGTTCACACACAATGGTGGTTCCCCCCAATATGATATGAGAGAAAAATCTAGAGGAAATAGGACAATGTGCAAGATGAAACTCCCACATAATGGTGGGTCTGGCCACTTATAAAGAGATGCATCAAANGAGTGACTTTGGTCACACTCATCACCCATATACAATACCTCATAATTGATCTACTTGAGTATGGCAATAAAAGTGACAAGAAGCCATGGTTCACACACAATGGTGGTTCCCCCCAATATGATATGAGAGAAAAATCTAGAGGAAATAGGACAATGTGCAAGATGAAACTCCCACATAATGGTGGGTCTGGCCACTTATAAAGAGATGCATCAAATTCTCATGAAGAGGATGTGAAAATCTCAAGGAGATGTAGAAACAGTTCAAGATACACAGATTTGATTGTAGAACGCATCCACTTGGAGGTGTCGACTACAACAACATGAAGAGCTTCAAGCGAGACAGTGGAGATTGAGGCCTTTGTCAGCCTGTAGGCTTCTAAAAGGGGAGGCATTTGTCGTACAATATTGATCAGTTGATGATGAAGGTTATTAAGGATAGGGGAAGGAATGGCTGGAGACGCTGTGTCAATTGATGGAGAGGTGAACGAAGATTTTTCAGATTTGGATGGAGGAAGGGATTGACGACAAAGGAGTTGCAGGGCCTGTATTTGGGTACGAGTGGAAACTGGGAGCAAAGTAAAGGAAAGAGGGGAGATGGGAAGGAAAGGAGAAAGTGGAGAAGATGAGGTAAAGGACAAGTCTAGAGGGTTGGGGGAAGGAGGAGGAGGGAGGAGAGATGGCGAGGGTGTGTTGATGAGGGGAAAGGGTAGGAGGCAAGCTGTGGGTTCTGGAGAAGGGAGAGCAAGGGGATANAAAGGAAGGAATTGTGAGAATGGTAAAGAGGAATTGGTGGGGGAGGGGAGGACATGCGGGAGAGGAGAGATAGTAGAGGATAGAAAAGGGACATCGTGGAGGTGGGAAAGAGAGAGAGAGAGATAGAGAGAAAGGGGGAGACAAAGAAGGGAGGCAGGAAGGCAGGGGTAGAAGGAGGGAGGAACGGGGGCTTAGTAGCAAGAGAGGGGAGGGGGGTGGACGAGGGGAGAGGAGATAAGAGGGAGGGAAGGAGGGTGAGGGGTGAAGAGCATAGATATCAGGGGGCTGGTTTGTAGAAGAGAGAGTTGAGAGAGAGGGAGGTAGAGGGGAGCGGAGGAGGGGAGGACAGACGGGGGAGGTAGAGGGGAGGGGAGGAGGGGAGGTAGACGAGGGAAGAAAGGGATCCAGAGGGAAGGGAGAAGAGGGAGGAAGGAAGAGAGGGTGGGGGGGATCAAGGGACGGAGGGAGGGAGGAAGACGGAAGCGAGAGAGGAAAGGGAGGGGAGGATAAGAGAGAGGGGGAGGAAGGGAGCGGGAGAGGGAGAGACTATAAATGGGAGGCAAAGGAGGGAAAAGCAAAGGGGCGGACGGGAGGACAGAGGAGAGGAAGGAGGGAAGGGGGGAGCAAAAGAACACGCATGCTAATAGGAAAGAGGGAGGGATGGGGAGAACAGGTGGAGGGAGAGGGTTAANAAGATTTTTCAGATTTGGATGGAGGAAGGGATTGACGACAAAGGAGTTGCAGGGCCTGTATTTGGGTACGAGTGGAAACTGGGAGCAAAGTAAAGGAAAGAGGGGAGATGGGAAGGAAAGGAGAAAGTGGAGAAGATGAGGTAAAGGACAAGTCTAGAGGGTTGGGGGAAGGAGGAGGAGGGAGGAGAGATGGCGAGGGTGTGTTGATGAGGGGAAAGGGTAGGAGGCAAGCTGTGGGTTCTGGAGAAGGGAGAGCAAGGGGATAAGTGTGTGCAAAAATGGGGAAGAGGGGGTGGGAGGAAGAGGGGACATCGAAATGCGCAGCCAAGGGAAGAGAGGAGGGAATGGGGGAGGGGAAGAGGGACAGTGGGGGCAAGGTGGAGGGCAAAGGATATGGGGATGGAGATTGGAGGTGTCCATGAGGGAGGTCGATGTTGAGGGCATGGAAGGCAGTGGTGCACCATGGAGAGGGGGGAGATACAAGAGCGGATTGGATAACAGTGAGCACATTGAGAAAAGAAATAACAAGCACAAGGAGGAAAGGATGTAAGATGAACGCCGTAAGTAAGAACTTGGACAACGACAAGAAACGATGGAGGACTGGATGTAGCATGAAGTGTAGCCAAGCTAGAAACCTGGGAATCAAAGGCATGAAGACATGGGAGGAGACTATGAGGAGATAGGACATAGAGGAGACTTGATAAAGACTAATTGGAACCCACTGGAGGGGACGACNGGGGGGATCAAGGGACGGAGGGAGGGAGGAAGACGGAAGCGAGAGAGGAAAGGGAGGGGAGGATAAGAGAGAGGGGGAGGAAGGGAGCGGGAGAGGGAGAGACTATAAATGGGAGGCAAAGGAGGGAAAAGCAAAGGGGCGGACGGGAGGACAGAGGAGAGGAAGGAGGGAAGGGGGGAGCAAAAGAACACGCATGCTAATAGGAAAGAGGGAGGGATGGGGAGAACAGGTGGAGGGAGAGGGTTAAGACGGAGGGAGTGGGGCAAAGGGACCAAGGGAGAGAGGGAGCAGGGGGGAGGAATTAAGGGATAAGGAGTGGGGAGGACAGGAGCGAGGGAGACAAGGGAGCAGGGGTGGTGGCATGGGAGAGGGAGGGGGGTAGAAACAAGGGAGAAGGCGGGAACCAAGAGGAAGGGAGAGAGGGAGAGTGGGAGGATGACAGCAAGGAAGAGGAGGGGATGATGAAGGAGGCAAGGGAGTAGGGAGGTGGGACAGGAGCAAGGGAGTGAGGGAGAGAGGGAGGCGGTAGCTAGCACTATGCGTGTCGACGAGAGAGGGAGCCGAAGGGTGCCATATACACCAAAAGGGAGGGGGGGTGTGCCACATGTGGACCGGGGAAGAGAGAGGAGGAGGGCAAGAATGAGGGTAAGGGAAAGACACGAGGAAGGAAGCAAAGGAAAATGTGAAGTCAAAGTTGACATAGACAAGGACGAGGAAGAACCCACATCATTGTGCACTGCAAGGAGGGAAGCGGTGGGGGAAGTTTTCTTCGCTGAGCACAAAGGTGGATCCTCCTAGTAGGAAGGTGCACCATTGACCAACGCGTTTTGGCTCGGGGGATGGACTCATGGCCAAAGTAAGAGAGAAGAAGACAACCCAAGAAAAGGAGTTTGGTTCAGCCAAGTGAAGGAAGGGTCGCGACATGAATGAAAGGGAAACACAGAAGTGGAAGCAAACGTTTGCTCCGATGGTATGTTGAACATAAATGTACCAGGGATGGGGATGGAACAAAGTCTAATATCTAGAAATTTTAGATCAAGAAGTGGTAGAAGCTAGGCTTGGATGTCAACAACTATAGTTCCCCTTCTGGTAAACACCAAGGAACACAATGTGTCATGGATAGAGGTACAAATCCACTTGAGATAGCCTATCTTCCACCTAGGTGATATTTGGAGCCACCCATTGGACTGGTGGACTTGCCATAAATCTAGTGATCTTTACAAGGAATAATGCAACAAGCGACCCGGGTCACTTCCATGACAGAAGTAGGCCACCTAAGAGATATGTTTCTCTTCTTCAACAAACAGAACCAATATTACCCCTTGAAAAAACCAAGAGAAACCTAGAAAAATGGGAAAAATTCCTTCTTACAATTCATGACATGCTCCATCAACACACAGGAAAAAGAATTTCTTATTAAGGATCAGGCCAATTTTCCACCATAATGTGTATAGTTCTGCTCCTCAGCACAAGGTAAAATGTGGCATGGGAAAATATTTGGTGACTTGGATATAATTGCAGTCTTCACAACCAGTTGCTCTTGTCCTACGTTGTTTAGAAATAGTACATTATTCCAAGGGCTTTGCTGATGGGTACTTCTCATATGGAACATGATTCTATATATAACATTTTGTGGATGTATGAGGTATTCCACCATTCAAAAACTCAAAAGAGTCATCCTAAATAATAATGGATGATCATGAATTGGCCAATTTCATGCTACATAGACCAAATTTAAAAAAATTGGTTTTCACAAAAGTAAAGGAGAGAAGCAAAACATCTTGATTTCGTTGAATAAGGCAGAGTGAGGGGGAGGGAGAGGGCGTGAGAGAGAGAGAGGAGACGGGTGGAGCCGGGAGTTAGCCGCGAGGCCAACTATCCCACCCAATTAAGAGGGGGACGGGCTCTCGAGAGCTGTGAGGGGGATCGCTCTCGAGAGTTGTGCGGGGGGAATGGCATGTTGAGGACTTAGATTGGAAATTGGATCGAGGCGAGAAGTTGGAGGGTTTTTGGAAAATAATGAGTACGGGGGAGCGAGCGTGACCCCTATCGGGTAGCACTCGCTCCCAAGGGGTCCATAGGTCACACGCGTGCAAATGTCTAGTGCTACCCAAAAGGAGCAAGACGGAAAGACCTACGTCTTGCAGGAAACAAGTACGACTTGTCATGACAGTCAGGGATTAAGACTCATCTAGGCTAGCTAACACAAGTAGCCACAAAATGTTTGCTACTGTAACACGATAGCGCAAGCAAGGATGCATGCCTAAAGTAGAGAGCTTGAACACCACACCATAATCCCCAACAGAACATTGCGAGACGGAGCAAGTCGTCATGCGGAGGGGGATACAGCGCGCCGTCAGATGTATTGCGCCAAGGGATCCTCCCAAAAGCACATGGCCAAAGGATCCGGATGGATGAATGTGACCGTAACACTCAACCAGAGGCGCCCGTCCGGAAGCACTCTGTCAAAAGAACTCCTCCAGGAGCACCCCACCAGTAGCACCCTCCTAGAAGCACCCTGCCAGTAGCACCCCTCTAGGAGCACCCCACCAGTAGCACCCGTCTAGAAGTAACCTGCCAGTAGCACCCGTCCAGACGCGCCGCCGCCAGGAGCACTCCACTAGAGGCACACTGTCGATGCACCCCATCAACAGCAACCATCCATGAGACCCCGGCGCACCCTACCAGAAGTGCCACACGGCTACGAGCGAGGACCAGGAGGGTACCAGAGGAGAAACAAAAGGGCTTGCACCCCATGACCCAGAAGCTCACAACAACGGAGGCACCAACAGGACACGAAAAGGAGACGGGGGCAGAGGGAAGAGACGGAAAGGAGAAAGGGGTAGGGCGGATGGGAGAGCGCGCTGGAGAAAATGGTATCGGCCGCGAAGGAACCTGCAAGGGATAGACAGACGTAGGGGAGAGATGGAGAGCACGGAGGGAACAGAGATGTAAATGAGCCGTCAACAAGCAAAGGACGAAGCGACGCAAGGAGAGGGAGTGGGAGGAGAAAAATGATGCTAGAATCAGTCGAGTGGGGGTAGAATCCGTAGACAAACAGAGGCGATACTAGAGGCAAAGGCAGGTTGGTGGAGAGCCTTTGTGAGGAAGTCTGCTAGCTGAACATCAGCAGAGATAAATTGGAGAGAGAAATCTCCCGCTGTGACAACGACGTGCACATAGTGGTACTCAACGTTGATGTGCTTGGTGCGACGATGAAGCACACCAGCATTCCGAGTAATGGCCACCCGCTCTCACTTTCTGTGTGAAGGTGCACCACTGGGGTGGGAAGACGAAGCTCGCCAAGAATGTGACGAAGCCACACCGCCTCAGCGGCAGCACCACCGAAGGCCATGTACTCAGCCTCTCCACTGTTGCGAGAAACACAGCCCTGCTTCACGCTATGCAAGGAGATGGCAGTGGGACCGAGGAGGAAGACGAAGCTGCTGCGGCTACGAGCGTCTGATTTGCGAGCATAGTCACTGTCAGCGCAGCCCGTTAGAAGAGGAACACTTGACCCAGTTGAAAAGACGAGGACGGCACGGATGGATCCGAGAATGTAGCAAAGTACGTACACAACCGCCTAGAGGCGCGCGGGCGTACTGGGCCAGGACGTTCATCGCGTGGGCGATTTCTGGGCGACTACTGCCAGCGAGGTAGGTGAGCATGCCAAGAATGGACTGAAACGTGGCGGCGGACTTCAATGCACCAGACTCTGCATCGTGGGCCACGCAAAGGACGAGCTAGGTGCCCAGTGGCATGGGCAAGGAGGAAGCAAGGAGGGGGCGGGAGAGGTCGACAACAGACGTGAAGCAGTCTGCAAGACACTAGACATAGCGCTCCTGATGGATTAGCAGGCAGCCAGGAAGATTCTTGATCTGCATCCCCAGGAACATGGCTGCGAGGCCAAGATCCTTCATGCGATACGCTGAGCATAGGAGACCCTTCGCCTCAGAGATCACGATGGAGGAAGGAGAGGTGANCGTAGACAAACAGAGGCGATACTAGAGGCAAAGGCAGGTTGGTGGAGAGCCTTTGTGAGGAAGTCTGCTAGCTGAACATCAGCAGAGATAAATTGGAGAGAGAAATCTCCCGCTGTGACAACGACGTGCACATAGTGGTACTCAACGTTGATGTGCTTGGTGCGACGATGAAGCACACCAGCATTCCGAGTAATGGCCACCCGCTCTCACTTTCTGTGTGAAGGTGCACCACTGGGGTGGGAAGACGAAGCTCGCCAAGAATGTGACGAAGCCACACCGCCTCAGCGGCAGCACCACCGAAGGCCATGTACTCAGCCTCTCCACTGTTGCGAGAAACACAGCCCTGCTTCACGCTACGCAAGGAGATGGCAGTGGGACCGAGGAGGAAGACGAAGCTGCTGCGGCTACGAGCGTCTGATTTGCGAGCATAGTCACTGTCAGCGTAGCCCGTTAGAAGAGGAACACTTGACCCAGTTGAAAAGACGAGGACGGCACGGACGGATCCGAGAATGTAGCAAAGTGCGTACACAACCGCCTAGAGGCGCGCGGGCGTACTGGGCCAGGACGTTCATCGCGTGGGCGATTTCTGGGCGACTACTGCCAGCGAGGTAGGTGAGCATGCCAAGAATGGACTGAAACGTGGCGGCGGACTTCAATGCACCAGACTCTGCATCGTGGGCCACGCAAAGGACGAGCTAGGTGCCCAGTGGCATGGGCAAGGAGGAAGCAAGGAGGGGGCGGGAGAGGTCGACAACAGACGTGAAGCAGTCTGCAAGACACTAGACATAGCGCTCCTGATGGATTAGCAGGCAGCCAGGAAGATTCTTGATCTGCATCCCCAGGAACATGGCTGCGAGGCCAAGATCCTTCATGCGATACGCTGAGCATAGGAGACCCTTCGCCTCAGAGATCACGATGGAGGAAGGAGAGGTGATGAGGAGGTCATCCACATACACCAAAATGAAGGCGGGCACGAGAGTCGTGCCACCAATGAAGAGGGAGGGGTCGGATTGGCTAGGGCGGAAACCACCATGAACAAGGGTGGACGAGAGCTCCTCGTTCTAGCAACAAGGGGACTGGCGAAGGCCATAGAGGGTGCGGCGGAGGCGGCAGACGCGTTTGGTGCCATCGGAGAAACCAGGAGGCTAGACCATGTACAACTCCTTAAGACGACCGTGGATAAAAGCGTTGTTCACGTCCATCTGGTGGAGCTCCAACCGATAGTGAGCAGCGAGACAGATGACGAAGCAACTCGTTGTAAAGCGGCCGACAGGGGCGTAGGTGTCGGTGAAGTCTACTCGGGAAACCTGGGTATAACACTTAGCGGTGAGGCAAGCCTTCAACCAGTCAAGAGCACCTATGCTGTGAATTTCTTACGGAGAACCCACTTGGCCTTGACAGCCGTGCGACTAGAAGGAAGATCAGCGAGCTCGAGCACGCCATGCTCAGCCAGGGCGGCAAGCTCCAGAACACATGCCGCGTGCCAAGCGCACCGGCTGGACGAGTGAGGGTGTCGGCGAGGGTGAGGGGATCAGACTCGTCAAGGGGTGAGGGAGAGGAGGAAGTGGGCAGGACGGATGTGACCGTGAGTGAACGGGAAGCAGACACAGGGGCACCAACTGAGTGATGGCTAGTGCAGGCGTCGAATGCATAGCGAGACTCGAGATGAAAGAAGTGGCGACCGTGGGCGTGACCCGGTTGAAAGGTGTAAGACGATAGAGGGCGGGAGGGAGGGAGCATTACAGCGGGGGGGCAGAGGCGGGGATGAGAGGAGATTCGAGGCCACCGGAGAGGGGGGAAGGGGGGAGGGGAAGGAGGAGAGGAAGGTAGAGGGGCAGCAGATGAGAAGTCTATAGGAGGGGGGGAACCAGGTGCCAGCACGACGACGGAAGGGAGGGGACAATCGAGAGCAGAAGAGGAGGAAGGAGATGGAGACGAAGGGGAAGGGGGACTAGGTACAGCAAAGACCGGGGGGGTAGAGGGAGGGGATGACATAGGGAAGGGCAGCGAGGGAGGGACAGTGGATGAGGTACAAGTGAGGGCACGGTCGGTGGGAGAGTGGGTGCGAGAAGAAACTGGAGAGGGGGGCAGAGGGGTGTCCAGGAAGGAGGGAGGAGACAGAGAGGCAGAAACGGGTGGAGCAGGGGAAGGTGAGCGAGGGGAGAGAGGAGGAAGGGGGGGGAGGGACGGAGGGGCGAGCCCAAGCAGCATGCGTGCACATCCACGAGTGGGGGTAGTAGGGAACACCGAGAAGAGAGGCCGGGCTGGGAGCAGTCTGGTGGGGGGAAACTAATGAAGAAGGGGATGGGCATGGGAGAGGAACGGGCGACAAAGGGAAAGGAAAAGGATGAAGGGGTGGCAGGGTCTCACAAGGGAGGACCTTGAGAAGAGGAGTGAGGGGCAAGGGGTGGGTAGAGGAAGCGATAGAGGGTGAGGACGGCGGCGACGGTGTCACGGCAACGGCGACGGGATCAACCCAAGAGGGCTACGGGAGGAGGCCCGTGAAGGGGCAGCCTCTGGGACATCCTCAATGGAGAGGAGAATGGGATTGGCACAGCGAGTGGGAGAGGGCGCACAAGGGGAGCCCGCAGCCTAGGTCGCGGTCAGGGAAGGGGGAACCGGAGGAAGGGAGGGGGGGAATCCGGGAGGAGAGACCGGCAACGGCACGGGAGACGACAAGAGAGGAGGGAGGGGAGAGACGGACGGCGGACCGCCACGACAGTGTGAGGGGGGTAAGGGAGGCGGGGAAGGAGATGGAGGTGGGGGGGAGGGAGTGGGAAGAGAGGGGGGAGGTGGAACGGGAGGGGAGGGATAGGGCAAGGGACAGGAGGGGAGAGAAGGGGAGACCATCACTGGAGGGGGCACCCTCGTGGAGGTAGGGATGGGCGCATAGGGACGTGGAGAGGCCGTAGGGCGGGTTGGGAGAGCGGAAAAATAAGGTAGGGATGAAGGCAGAATAGGGGGAGGGGTGTGGGAGATCTGCGATGGAACAACCAAGGAAGGCACGAGGTGATGGATATGAGGGTACTAGTAAGTGGAAAAAATAGGTTGCTCGATAAAATTCATCTGGCATAAAAGTTCCATAGAGGATGTTTCACAGGTTCTAACGCAATTTACGGAACTCAATCCGGAGCCTGTTTGAGTGAGATATGGATTTCCAAAGTTTGGAGATCATGAGTCGGGTTCAACTGACGACCTGAGTTCTTTGAGCTCAAAAGGCGGCAGGATTATTGGCCAGGACGGCTGAGAGCGGCCTTCAAGGAGAAAAGACAGCTAGAGGACGTCCAAGAGACTTGAAGGAAGGCCCAGTCCACGACTATTAGCCATGCAGGCCATGCGAGACATAATTCTCTTGTGTGACAAGGTGACTGCCGCTCATCCCGCTAGGCTACGAGTGTGCTAGAGGGTGAGCTTTGACAGAGTGGATCTCAATGCTCCCTTAGTCAAATGATTCATATAAGGGCTTGTTAGAAATCTGTGATGATGTAGTTTCTCACCCAAGAGTCAATTCAGACATTCGCATTCTTTGAAAACCTGCATTCGCTTCCGTAATTTCTGTCTGTGCAACCTGCAACCCCCTCTCACAAACAGTTGGTCCTGCCTAGACGGCTCTTGGTGAGCCTGATCACCTCCGTGAGGGCTGCCCCAGTTTTCCATCAATGGTATCAGAGCTAGAACAAGGCTTTGTCTCATCCTTGAGGCATTCCTTGCACCCTGTTGTGTGAGAGAGCTGTTTGTGGGCTGAACGTTGCACAACCATGGCGACATCCGCTTCTGTGGTGGCCGGCGTCAACATCGCCAAGTTCGAAGGCAAGAACTTCTTCAACTGGAGCAACAACATGAAGATGGTGCTCATGGAGAATGGTCTCTTGAGCCAGGTGGATGAGAAGGAGAAGGAACCAGAAGAAAGCTCCCTATCCCCTGTCGAGGCCCGTACCTACCGCAAGAAGCGTGACCGCGCCCTCGCAACCATCTACCTCCACCTCACCGAACGACAGCAACTCCTTGTTCGTGGCATCCTCACGCCAAAGGAGGTTTGGAAAAAGCTTGAGTCCACTTATGATTCCAAGTCAATCCTCATGAATATGCAGCTGCGTCGTCGCTTTCACACTGTGAAGATGGATGAGTCCGGATCCATGATTGACTACATCAACATCGTGAAGTCTCTCTCTAACCAGCTTGTTGCGATTGAGGACCCTGTCAAGGAGCGTGTGCCCATGCTAACCATCCTCTCTGGCCTTCCTACCAGCTACACTCCTCTCATTGTTGCCCTGGACCAGCGCAGCGATAAGCTCTCCCTCAACGATGTGGAGGAGAGCGTGCTGCGGCGCAAGGGAGAGGAGGGCAGAAGCGGACTAGACATCACTCTCATCACCAACTTTGGTCATGGGGGCGGTGCTACATCAACGAGGAGCAACGGCGGAGGAGGAAAGAAGAAGGGGAACTGCCACTACTGCAAGAAGCCGGGCCATTGGGCGCGCGAATGCCGGAAGAAGAAGGCGGACCTTGCAGCTGGAGTGGGAGCGTAAAAAAAGTCCGCCACTTCCGCGTACGCCACAGATTGGGAGAGTGGATTCGTGACAACCATCCAGGTCCTACACGTCTCTGACAACACCGCCCTGTTCTAGATCATCGACTCGGGAGCCTCGCGGCACATGACGTGTCGCTGGGAGTGGTTCGTTGTCTACACTGTCATTAAGCCTCGTCGGGTGTACATGGGGGACAACCATGTGCAAATAGCGGTTCGGGAGGGTGAGATTGTGTTTTGTGCTTCCGTTGAGGGCACGCACGTGGAACGTCATGTGAAGGGGGTGTTCCATGTTCCGGGGCTGGCAGCTAACCTCCTCTTTGTCTCATATCTCATCTCCGAAGGCATGCAGGTTCGCTTTCAGAATGGTGGCTGCACCATCTCTGCAAGTACGGGGCGTGTGCTTGCAAAAGTGGACAAGGAGGACGGTCTTTACCGCCTCTACGTGGAATCGGAGAAGGAAGCCGACTCAGCATTGGCCTGTGGCACCGCCGGCTCGGTCACCTCCACTTTGGCACCATCATCTCCATGCAGCAGATGGTTNGCGGCCTGGAGCTCAAGGGGGTGAAGCAGCCTGGTGCATCGGCTTGTGAGGGCTGCATTGAAGGGAAGCAAGCCCGCTCTCCTTTCACGGGAGAAGGGAAGGGCGCGACTGAGCTTCTCTCACTCGTTCACTCTAATTTGTGCATTCCCATGCCATCACAATCCTTGTCCGGCAAGTTGTAATTTGTCACGTTCATTGATGACAAGTCGAGAAAGACGTGGGTGCAATTCTTACCTGGAAAGGATGAGTGCTTTGATGCTTTCAAGGTGCGGATTGCTGCCGCACAAAATGAGAGTGGCAGGCGGTTGAAGGTGCTTTGCACTGATGGTGGAGGAGAGTACCTCTCCAACGACTTCCCCACCTTCCTCAAGTGTCGCGGGATCAAGAACAAGGTCACCCCACCTGGAACACCGCAGCTGTACGTGGCTAAACGTGCGAACCGCATGCTCATGCAGCGTGTTCCTAGCATGCTCCAAGACGCGGGGCTCCCGCCAACCTTTTGGACGGAAGCGTTCAATACCGCCGTGTACCTGAAAAACTGGAGCCCTACGCGCGCCGTGCCGCTGATGACACCGGAGGAGGCGTGGACGGGACGCAAGCCAACAGTGACACACCTAAAAGTCTTTGGGTGTGGCGCATTCGTGCACGTGCCTGCCGGCAGCCGTAACAAGCTGGACGCAAAGTCGGTGAAGGCTGCCTTCCTTGGCTACGACACAATGGGATACCGCCTCTACAACCTTGCCACACGCAAGATCATCCGCAGCCGTGACTTGGTCTTCCAAGAGGAAGTGAAGGGCTGGACTTGGAGCCCTATGTCGGCAGTTGCGCTTGCTCCCGAACTTGTACCAGAAGTGGGAGAAGTACCGGTAGCAGAAGAAGACGGTGCAGAAGATGGCAGTGACAGCGGCAACGACAAGGAGGTGGAGGGAGCTGAGAAGGAGAAGGAACCGGCAGCAGAATCTGATGAGGAGGAGCAGCAAAGCAATGCACAGCAGCTGCCACGATGGTCTGCACGCCTCAACAAAGGTGCAAAGGACAGTGGGGAGCCGCTGAGGCGATCCGAGCGCCTCGCAAACAAACATAGGCCACTGGAGGAGCTGGTGAACCTCTGCACCGTTCCACCACCAACAGAGTCGTCTGACCTCGAGCTTCTCTTCCTCACAGTCACCGATGACCCAGCCACATTCGCTGAAGCCATGCGCAGCGCCAAGGCGGCAGATTGGCGTGCCGCAGCAGATGAGGAGTATGGTGCGCTCATGAAGAACGGAACCTGGACTCTCAAGGAGGCTCCACGCGGCAGCCGGGTGATCGGATGCCGGTGGATCTTCAGACGCAAGCGTGGTGCGCATGGTAAGGTGCTCAGGTACAAAGCACGGCTGGTTGCAAATGGGTATGCGCAGAATGAGGGTGTGGATTACAATGAGACATTTGCACCTGTCGCAAAGTTCCCATGCATCCGAGCGATCCTCGCTCTTGCTGCTGTTATGGACTGGGAGGTGCACCAAATGGATGTGACTTGTGCATTTCTGAATGGTGACCGCAAGGAGGATGTGTACATGGAGCAGCCAGAGGGGTATGTGGTGGAGGGAAAGGCGGATTTGGTGTGCAAGCTTGTGAAGGCCCTCTACGGCCTGAAGCAAGCACCACAAGCATGGTACCACAAGAAGGATGAGCAGCTGGCTGGCCTTGGCTTTGTGCATAGTGAACCTGATCATGCAGTCTATGGGCGCACTCAAGAGGCAAGCCAGGTCATCATCTTGCTCTATGTTGATGATCTGCTCATTGCATCTGACTCCAAGTCTCTTTTGGACAATGTGAAGCAGTCCCTTGCTGCCAGTCTTGACATGAAAGACATGGGAGAGCTCAGTTACTACCTTGGCCTTCAGGTCAAGTGCAACCGGCTGCAGGAGACTTTGGAGTTGTCGCAGAGCACGTACGTGAGCGACATTGTCAAGCGCTTCAACATTGCAGGACCGTGCAAAGCAACAACACCACTAGAAGTGGGAGCGAAGCTGAGCATGACAGAAACTCCCCGCGGCATGCAAGAGAGCAGCCGCATGGAAGCAATGCCGTACCAAGCAGCAGTTGGAAGCCTCATGTATGCAGCAGTTGGCACGCGCCTCGAAGCAGTGGGAGTATTAAGCAAGTTTTGCGCAAATCCGAACGTGCCGCATTGGGAGGCGGTCAAGCACGCGCTGTCAAGGTAGCGCAGCACGCGCTACCTTGACAGCAGCAGCAGCCTTTGCCTCACCTTCAACTGCAACAACAGCCCAATCCTCATCGGCTACAGTGACGCAGATTGGGGAGGTGACCTGGACACAAGGAGGTCGACCAGTGGGTTCGTGTTTGTGCTCAGGGGAGGTGCAATCAATTGGAGGAGAAAGAAGCAAGAGTGTGTCGCCCTCTCCTCCACCGAAGCAGAGTACATCGCCCTGAGTGAAGCAGCAAAGGAAGCCGTGTGGCTGCGTGAACTGCTAGCAAGCCTTGGACAGCAGCAGACCACAGCGACCACCATCTACTGTGACAACATGAGCGCCATTGCTCTGACCAAGAACGCCGAGTTTCACTCCCCCACCAAGCACATCGACCTGCCGTACCACTTCATCCGCGAGCTCGTGGCGAAGCAGGTGGTGCAGATCAAGTTTTTCCCTTCAAGCATGATGCCGGCAGACGTCCTGACCAAGCCGCTGGCAACGCACCACTTTCAGCAGCTGAGGGGACAGTGTGGACTTGTGTGATTTTTATTCTCGCAAAGTGGGAGAATGATGGATATGAGAGTGCCAGAAAGTGGCAAAAATAGGTTGCTCATTAAAAATCATCTGGCATAAAAGGTGCACAGAGGATGTTTCAAAGGTTTTAACGCACTTTACGGAAATCAATTCGGAGTCCGTTTGAGTGAGATATGGATTTCCCAAGTTTGGAGATCATGAGTCGGGTTCAAGTGACAACCTGAGCACTTTGAGCTCAAAAGGCGGCAGGATTATTGGCCAGGACGGCTGAGAGCGGCCTTCCAGGAGAAAAGACGGCTGGAGGAAGTCCAAGAGACTTCAAGGAAGGACCAGTCCACGATTATTAGCCATGCAGGCCATGCGAGACAGATTTCTCTTGTGTGACAAGGTGACTGCCGCTCATCCCGGTAGGCTTGGAGTGTGCTAGAAGGTGAGCTTTGACAGAGTGGATCTCAGTGCTCCCTTAGTCAAATGAGTCATATAAGGGCTTGTTAGAAAGCTGTGATGATGTACTTTCTTACTCAGTTGTTGATTTAGACATTCGCGTTCTCTGAAAACCTAAATTTGCTTCCGTAATTTCTGTCTGTGCAACATGCAACCCCCTCTCACAAACAGTTGGTCCTGCCTAGGTGGCTCTTGGTGAGCCTGATCACCTCCCTGAGGGCTGCCCCAGTTTTCCATCACAAGGGATGGGGCAGGAGGAGGGGCGGCTGTGGGCAGAGAAGGCACGGGGGGTGGCACTGAGGAAGGTGGAGAGGGAGGAAGGGCACCAGTGACCACGAGGCCGTCAGAGGTGTAGGCCGTGGCACAGGTCCAAGGAGGGAGATAGTGATCCACACGGAAGGCGCCATAAGTCAACTACTCAAAGAAGCGAGCGTGACAGGACTCGATGGGGCGATGGGCGATCAGGTCCCAGAAACGGTGGGCACGTGAGTGAGGTGCAACCTCGAGGGTGACGCAGAGGCAACCAGGCGGATCAAGCTTTCCAGATCAAGACAGTTGAGCAAGGTAGACAGTGGCCATGGTGCCCCAAACCACAGCCTAACTAAGGTCGGCACGGCGACCAAAGAACAGCTAAAATGGTGTGGTGTCGGGGGCAAGGGGGCCATGTAGGATCCGGTTACAAACCCAGGTGAGGTAACGCGCAGCTTCCGACCAAAATCTGTGACCTCGATCAATGAAGCCTACCTCAGCCATCATCGTGCGGACTCCCTCAACAAGTGTGCGGTTCCAGCGCTCGGCAATCCCATTCTGATGTGGAGAATAGGGAGTAGAGAGCTCATGAACCATGCCCTCAAGGTCAAAGAACGATGGTGTGGCACCAAAGAACTCGCCACCACGGTCGGACCGAAAGCGAAGGAGCTGGTGAGGACTCTGTCTCTTCGCAAACGCGTACCATGACTGGATGGTCTGGACAACATCGCTCTTTGTCCAAAGGAAAAAGACCCATGTGTAACGAGAATAGTCTTCAATGAGGCTGAGAACGTATGTGGTGTGCTCAGTGAGAGACTCATCTTGGAGAGGACCAAGGATGTCGGCATACACAAGCTCAAGAGGAGCAGATGCGCGTGAGGGGGAGGAGGGAAAAGGAAGGTGATGCATCTTACCAATGGCACAAAAGGTGCAGTCAGTAGCACAAGGGGCCCGGAAGGACAGATCGGACAACCCATCGGCGAGAAGGGTACGAATGAGGGAGGCCATAGTAGGTGAGGGAAGATGGCAAAGGCGATGATGAAGAAGGTGGGAGTGAGCCAAACGAGAGAGAGCAATGAGCGCAACAGCATCCGCCAAGGGTGACAGAGTATGGGCCGAGAACCTGGTACAAGCCCTCGCCAAGGGGACGACGACCCCGAAGGACGATGCGGCCATGTGCAGGCTCAATGATAGCATCGAGACCAAGGGCGTAAGTGGTGGAGAAACCATAGCTATCGAGAGTCAGAACAAACAATAGGAAAAATTCAACAGTCGAAACATAGAGGACGGAGGACAAGGTGAGAGAGCCGACCGGGGAGGCGAGACAAACAGTGCCCATACCGAGCACAGGGAGGGGGGTTCCATCACCAGTGTATTGCGACGTGATCGTAGAAACAGGAATATCTCTGTGAATTGGTTGCGAATAGGACACATGTGGTCAGTCGCAGCACCGTCGACCACCCACGACGGTGCGAAGTCACGCTTCGTGTCGAAGAAAAGGCAGTAGGCAGTCGTGCGAGGGGAGAGGGGTGATGGGCAGGGGGCTGGCGAGGAGACACCAGGAGAAGGGGAAGAAGATGCAGAAGCAGCGAGCAGATCAAACAAAGGAGACGTACCGACGGGCGGTGGACCGCCAAGCACACTCTGGCCCAAAGACGGTGGACTAGAGCGATGATTGCGTCCTCAGTCAGAGGAGGAGGTGAAACAGGTGCCGATGGAGGAAGGACGAGAGCTCCAAGCGTAGGAGCGCTGAGACCCGGAGCGGGGGAAGGTCCGCCTGGAGCAATGTAAGTCCAACCACGGAGGAGCGCGCGCTCATGTGTAATGCGCTAACACCGATCAGGGGCTTGAGGAAGTGGGCACACATCGTGGCGATGACCGGAAACCTTGCAGTTCCAGCACATGGGTGGGCGAGCGCCACCACCACCACCACCACCTCTGCCAGGCGGGGCCCGAACTGCAAGGGCATGAGCCACCGGAGGGCGAAGGAGGCCAGGCAGGGCGTCGGACAAGGTAGGCTCAGCAGGAGGGACGCGGGCTGGGAGACCGAGGTATAGTTAATCGTGTACATTTCATACACTGTGCATGCGGTGTATTATGGAGATATAACATATGAACTTTCCACGTATGTTCCCGTGACGGTTTTCATTTATGATTCATAGAACTGTTAGTGTATTCCTTGTATGATGTGGTGAACATGATTGTACTTGTCAATGTACACTGTGAATGTTATGGACATCGTCTGTTTTTTGTAATGGTGGTACTTGTTGCGTAGATACATTCCATATGTAGTGTACTTTGTGACATACGCTTGATTAAGTGTTCATCAATACGCTGAATGGCTAGTGTATTCTGTGGATTTTTCCATTGTACACTTTAATGTTGTGTCTATGGTAGAGGGGGGGGGGAGTGTATTTGGGCCTGTGTATTGGGCTGTGTATTGTGCATTACCGACCATCTGTACACTAGTGTATCTGGACAGGTCTGTCACTTTTGTGTCTAAGTCTAGTGTCTATGGTTGAGGGTGGGAGGGGGGGGGGAGAGGGTATTGGGCCTGTGTACTGGGTTGTGTATTGTGCAATGTCATCCAAATGTACACTAGTGTATCTGGACAGGTCTGTCACTTCTGTGTCTAAGTCAAGTGTCTATGGTTGAGGGTGGGAGGGAGGGGGGGGGAGTGTATTGGGCCTGTATATTGGGTTGTGTATTGTGCAATGTCGACCATCTGTACACTAGTGTATCTGGATAGGTCTGTCACTTTTGTGTCTAAGTCTAGTGTCTATGGTTGAGGGTGGGGGGGGGGGGGGGGGGGGGAGTGTATTGGGCCTGTGTATTGGGTTGTGTATTGTGCAATGTCATCCATCTGTACACTAGTGTATCTGGACAGGTCTGTCACTTTTGTGTCTAAGTCTAGTGTCAATGCATTCTTCAGATACTTTGAATGAAACACTGTCCAATAAATTCTTCAGATACACTTTTTGTCCATGGGGGGGGGATACATTAATGTATCTGCATTGCTTTGTACCATACTTGTGAAAGTAAACTCTCCAATACATTGTGGTCATACACTTTTCCCCCGGGGGGGGGGTCTACTGGGCGAGCGGGGGGTGTACATTAATGTACTTGTGTTGTTCATAGTCTTATATGGAGTAGTACACTATCCAATACATTGTGCGGATACACTTTTGTGGGGGGGGTGTAGGTGGGTGCTGTGGGTTTGTTCACAATGTGTTTAGTGGTTCCTGTTGGTAGCACGCACATGTGTTTCGGCACGTTTTGTGGATGTTGCCTATGTTACCGTGGTGATGTTCTTCCTGGAAGGTTCATATTGTGTTAAGGTGATTTTTGGGAGTTCTGATGGCAATGTGCCCTGCGGGGTCCTCTTTCGTGGAAGTTTCCATTCTTTCATGTACGTGTGTGCTGTTTTCTTGGAAGTTTCTTTGTGTCTGTTTTCAGCTGTATCACTTCATAGAAGGTTGTGCTGCATGGTGGAAGTTTCGTTGAAACGTGCCGTCCTGTAGTAGTTGTTCATTTCTACTGTGATTCACTGCTCTGCAAGTGTACAGGTGAAAGTTTGTTTCCATTGTGAAGCTTCATCGAAGGTTCTGTCTAGTGTTTTGATTGAGAGTAGACGTTGAGTTCCTTCCACGAACCATCTGGAATGCCCTGACTGTTTCTATTGTTCATGTTCATAGGCCTATGTGCGTACAAATGGGTCTAGGTTGTTTTGCCGAAGGTTCGTGGAAGGTTCCATACGAGTGGTTTTGGGGTGTACATTAATTGAACAGTGTATGATTTAGGTGTGATTAGGCATAAATGGGGAGACCGCCTGGAAGGAGCGGAGCCCCTCTAACAGGACTGGCCAGACGGCGCCGGGAGTCTATTATGTGGCGTGAAGGGTAAGAGCGAGGGGAAAGGAAGTAGGAGCGCCGGAGAAAAAGGCCCAAGGCCAGCGATGATAGAAGTGACAAAGGCCGGATCTACCAAGGAAACGCCCGCAGTGAGGAGCTCACTCAGGAGAAGCTCAGCGCGCCCCAGGTAAGCACCCAAGGACTTATCAGGGCGGCGATGGAGAGTGCAAAGGTCAACGATAAGGGAAGACAAAGAGCGAAGAGAGTCAAATGATTGAAGAGAGAGGAGGGCAGCCCATGCCTCACGAGGACGAGCGAGGAGAGCAACGGTGGGTGCGAACCAATCAAGCAGACGCAGGGCGACAGAAGGGGCTACAGAGTAAAGGAGATGAAAAGCGAGAGCATTACGATCAAGGTGAGCAAGAGAGAGGGAGGGGGTGGGGTCATAGTGCTACAAGAGGCCATGCATATGGGCCCAGGACACAAAGCGAGGGGACCAATCAGAGAACAAAGTGCCCGGGACGTGACTGGGAGCAGCAATCAAGGGAAGCGATGTGGAAGGGAGAGAGGAAAGAAGCAGGGACATGAGGGCGGGAGCGAGAAAGGGAAAGGAAGAGAGAGGAAGAGAGAGAGAGAGAGAGAGAGAGAGAGAGAGAGAGAGAGAGAGATAGAGGGGAAGAGGAGAGAGGAGAGAGAAAACAGGGGAGGCGGGGATGGAACACCGCAAGAAGTGGGGGGATGAAGGAAAAAGCGAGGGATTTGAGCAACAATGTGGGAGGGGAGAGAGAGAGAGTAGGAGAAATAGAGTAAGAGAGGTGGGGGAAAATGGTAGAGGAATAGAGAGGGAGGGGAGGAGGAAGAGAAGAACGGTGAGGAGACAAAAGGAGACAAGGAGGGAAAGGGGGGTGTGAGAGGAGAGAGTGGGGGGAAGAGATGGAGTGGAGAAAGAGGGGAAAAAACATGGGGGGAGGAGGAGAGAGAGGGAGAGAGTGATAGCGAGAGAGAGTGTGTGAGAAAGGTTGCAAGGGGGGAAGGAGAGGTGGGGGACTGAGTAAGGGGGGCGAGGGGCAAGGCGACAGCGACAAAGCGTGAAGCAGGGACAAACGGCGGGACAGAAGAAATAACAAGGAGAGCAAGGCGGCCACGAGCCGCGCAAGGAGCGCACACAAGGCGCAAGTGGGCGCACACGAGGCGGAAAGATATGGAAGTTGAGACTTAAGGGGGGAAGGAGAGAAAAGGGAGCCTGAAGGAAAAGAAATAAGAGAGAGAAAAAAGGAGAAAAAGGAATGGAAAGAAACTATAGAAAGAAAAAGAAAGAAAAAGGATGAAGTGAAAAAATACACAGAGAGAGGGAAAGGAGAAAAGAGAAAAAAAGAGAGAACAGAAGAAAAAAAAGGAAAAAGAGGAAAAAAGGAACGACCTCACTGAGAGATGGAGACGATGTCCGGGGGAGAAGGTAGAGCACATGCACACCCAGGGGACACAGTCGCAAGGGGCAAGGATATAGATGAACCCGAGGAGACGCCGGAGAGAAAAAAATAAGGGTAGGGAAGGAGAACTCAGGAGGTTCAGGTAGAGAGGAGCAAAAGAGAGAGGAAGAAGAGAGAAAAAAAGAGAGGAGACAGAGAGACAGATAGGGAGAGACAAGGGAAGGGTCAGAGAGAGAGAGGAGGATAGGAGAGGGAGAGGGAGAGAGAGGGAGAGAGAGAGAGGGAAAGAGAGGAGGGGAGAGAGAGAGAGAAAGAAAGAGGTGAAAAGAGAAGAAAGCGAGAGAGAACGGGAGGGAGAGAGGGAGAGAGAGAGAGAGGGAGAGAGAGAGAGAAAGTGAGAGAGAGGGGGGGAGAGAGGGAGAGAGAGAGG
>SZWC01003020.1:13256-39910 GCA_023375785.1 Penium margaritaceum
TCTCTCTCTCTCTCTCTCTCTCTCTCTCTCTCTCCCTCTCTCTCTCTCTCTCTCTCTCTCTCTCTATCTATCTATCTCCCCTACCTATCCCTTGCTAAACTCATATGAGGAGGCAAGGAGGAGAAGAGGAGGAAGAGGGATTGATGCCACAGACCTTGGCCCTTGAGGACTCGTGGTCTCCAGGTCGTGGATGAAGAAACCAGCTCATATGGCGACCAGCATTTGGTAAACGAAATGTTGGTTGGTCACATGGAAAATCTGTCCACCTGACCGGCCAACATTGTCCATGTGACCGACCGACTATCCAATCGGCCGATATCAAGTTGGCACGTGGCCAGCAAAGGGCTGGCCGCCGGCTAGCCCTCCTTGTTCCAAGGGGTGTTGTGCAACCACCCCTTGCTTTGGTGAGGAGGGTTCAACCTGCTCACTTGCTAAAACATCACTTTGTTTTGTACTTCTTTTGTGAAAACATCCCATGAGAGGTAAATCTGCTTCTTTGCTAAGCATCATTTTTGAAAGAAGGCCATGGATGGAACATTCCAAACCATGCAACAAAGATCGTGCCATTATGCAATACTTTACCAGGAAATGAGCCATGAAACAATGATTCAGAGAGTTTCTTAATAAATCGGAATAAACGTTTCTTCAAAATGCAACCAAATTGAAAAAACGTTTGTGTTGTACACTTGCAAGGTTGTAACAGGGCCAAATCATTACATCTTTACAAGTGTGGTTAAGGCATAGAGCAAAAAGGACAAATTGTGCCCAATGCATAGGTGTATCTCGAAGACGATAGAATAATGGTTGTTTTGAAACATTTGCAATATCTTTTGCATGTTTAACTTTCTATACCTTTTCCATTTGTTGGGTTGGATTCATTTCTTGTGTAGGGGATCATGATCTGTATCGGTTTGGTTGGATGTCACTACAAAATTCACAGCGTCCATCTTGATTCCCTTTCAATTTCTACCAATGTTGCGATCTGAGGAAATCATGGATACCAAATGATTGGATTTGAGGTCAATGTGGAGAATCATTTCATGACACAAGAATCACAAAAGATGGCTTCACCATACCATTAAGCACCACGTTGGGTAGAGAAAGGTTGAAGAATAAATTCAACGAGAAAACTCATCATTTTCCATCCATGTCTTGGTTTTTCAATGTGTACCTCCAAAGGTCACCTTGTACAAAGCCTTATGTGCATAAGTGGAATTTGGAGAAGTAACACAATAACATTGACTCCTGGAATACTCATTTTACACATTTTTTCCTTCTCATCTAGCTTAGCCTTTCATGTTGATGGTTTGGTTATGAGAAAGACAAAGGATTATGAAGTTTTAACTCGTGTTTATACTTCATGATGATTCTTTGGAAGCTACTAAACATATTCATAATCAATTTCTACATTCTCAATGCATTATGCAATATGCAAAACGGGACGTAGATGGTGAACAGGTCAACTTTATGTGGGAGAACACAATGTGAGAATTTGGGAAACTTAAGTAACTTAAAACTAGTTACAAGTATTCTTCAATGATAGTTGTCGAAATGATCAAACACATGCATACAAGTGTTGAGTTAAAAACAAGACATAGTCGGGGTTGTCGAGTTGTTTGTTGAGCAATGCATGTTGAGTCTTGTCATGAGTGGTCAAATTGAGAAAACATGCCAAGGAATTGGGCGGATTCGAAGATCAATGGTGAAGATACATGATGCATCTTCATGAATCTTGATACTTCTTCATGCGTTGATAAGTCAACCAAACGTTTGTGACACTTCTGTTGAAGATTCTTGAAATTGGTCGTAGTTGTCAAAAACTACAAAAAGCATCATCGAGGAGCGAGGGCGGCTGTATGAATTGCCCTCAACCATCTGAGTGAAAATCAAGGTCTCGTTGTGTTCTAGACTATTTGTGCAATGACGGAAACGTCCACTTGGAAAGATTAGGGACTCATGTACATTCGGTACATAACACGTCCCCCCCTTTTTACCATAATATCCCAGTGTGCATATAGGTGTGGCCTGGTGACGATGGTAGCATCTATCTATCAAGTTATTGACGTCGCACAGGTTGTCAATGGGTTCCCAACTGTTATTTGCGGCATTATAGTTGTGCCACTTGACAATATACATTGTTGTTTTTCCACATTGTTGATGGCCGAGGATGTCCTCGATAACATGCTGTGTGTCCTCGTCCACTTGAATAGGAGGAGGAGATACATCCCTACCGGGGAAGGTCACTCCATGGTCCCGCAAGTACTTGGGTTTACTTAAATAGAACACTGGATGAACCTGCATTGTGTTGGGGAGGTTGAGTTGCACAACCACTGGGGTTCATATGCACTCAATCTCAAACGGTCCCAACCATTGGGGTTTGAGCTTCAAACAGCTGGATCCATAGAATTTGATGCTTGCTGAACTTAGGAGAACTTTGTCACTAATGGTGAACACATTGTCTCCGTACTGTCATTGAGTCGCTTGCTTCATCGTCACTTGTGTCGTGATGAGTGTCTACTACATTTATTCCCAAATGGTGGAGAAGTTGCAATGCTGAGCATCAACCACGGGAATACTACTTTGGGTGTGTAGTTTGGCTGGTGTGGCGTGAAGTTTTCCATGTACCACTTTGAACGGAGTTCTACCCGTTGCGGTGGATATCATAGAGTTATATGCGATTTTGGCGATCGGGAGTTTTGCTGCCCAATTCTTCCAGAGTGGTCTGCATATTGTTTGAAGAAGTTGTTCGAGCGTATGATTGGTCTACTCGGTTTGCCCATCAGTTTGAGGGTGGAAGGCCGTTGAAAGCTAAATCCGACAGCCGCAACATGTAATCAGTTTGCGCAAAAAAAGGCTAGTGAATCAACTGCCTCTATTGATCATGGTGGTTTTTGGCACGACGTGTAGCCATAAAATGTTGTATAGAAATGGCCGTGTTGTTCCCTTGGCGGTGACATTGGTCATCGTTGGTACAAAGTGAGATACTTCAGAAAACCTGTCAACAACCACAAGGATTGTGTCACATGCCTCGAGTGTGATGGGTAATCAAGTGACAAAGTCAATGGAGATGTCGGTCCATGGTTCCATCGGAATAGAGAGTGGCTATACATGTATGCGTGGCCATGTGCGACAAGATTCTTGTTGTTGACACGTGTCACGTGATTTGCATAATTTGACCATGTCAATTTCCATCTTGTTCCACCGGTATTGCTTTGCCAGCTTCATTAGCATCTTGTCTTCCCAAACAATTCCACCTAGACCGGTGTTGTTGAATTCTTCTTGTAGCATGCAACGGAGTTCATTTTTTATGGGAACATCCACGAGGCGACTGAGTTGTCGCCGCGAATAGGGCACATCGTACCGGAACTTTGCTTTATTGTACCCGCCATGCTAGCTGTAGCCTTTTGTGAACAACGACTTGAGATGCGGATCTCACTGTAGTTCAAGTGTCAGTGTCTGAGCCATCAGGTCTTGTTGGTGGCCAAGAGTATTTTCTAGGTTGATTTTTCTTAGCCAGTACCCAATGTAGTAGTCAAACCCGGATTTGAGGAGCTCCATGGATTGGGTTTGGCCTCAACTGATGCTCGGCTGCATCTTCGAATGTTTTAGTGCGTGATGGACGGTGCGTTCAATGCATCGGCGGCATTAAAGGTAGCGCCACCATGTCTTAAATGGGTGTACAACTGCCAGCATCTCCTTCTCCTACTCGGCGTACTTGAATTTTGGCCCATGTACCTGTTGCGACATATATGCGACAGATTGCTCTTCGTTGCAATTATCTTATTTGAGAACTACGCCAATGGATCCATCTAAGTCGTTCGTAGCCATGACCTAGTTGACCATTGGATTCGCTAATCGTAAGGCTGGCACCAAGGTCAAAGCATTATGCAAAGTAGTCAACACTTGTTGTTTGGTGTCTCCCCACCGCCACTCGTTTCATTTTTGAGTGATATGAAAGAGAGGTGCTGACACTCAAGCCTAATCCCGTACAAAACGCTGGTAGTAAATGCACAAACTTTGTTGATGCCGATGAGGCAGATAAAGCTGATGAATCAGCTGTTGCCATTATCGCTTCCTCCATTGGCCTGAGATGTATGAGCAACGCATGAGCCCCTCATCATATGTAGCACTTGGCCATGTTGAGCGATATCAGCTGCATTGGTTGTTGCTTCTTGGTTTCTTTGGCTTCCTTTGCTACTTCCACCTCTGTTGCTTCCATTGTCATCCTCTGTCCCACGTGCAAAAGTTGTCGCATTGCGCTATTGACTTCCACGTACACGTTGCCAATGATCGAGTCAATTTGCAAATTATTCTAGTACAAGAAATCGCGTCAGACAATGATTTTGTGATCACTCCTTTCACATGACCTGCAGGCCATTACATTCTGCAAGCCCCCCAGTTACACTCGTAGTGGTTCTTGCATTCTCTGTAAATGCAATCTCCCATCGACAGTTTTTGCTTCGAACACCCTTGGTTTAGTCTCTGAACCCAGCTTACAAACTACATTGTTGCTTAGAAAACTATGAGAAGCCCATCCATCAAAATTGTTGGTGCTGTTCTCCAACTCTTGCGACCTATGGGTTGCACTTTTAGCAGTATTGCCGGTTGGTCGTCTTCGTATCCCTCGTGCAGCTTTGCACTCTCATAATCCCTTTGCGGCATTGTGAGCCATTCTAATGGGTGATTGTTTGACGCAGATTGTTCCTCTCAGACAAGAGCCGCGCCTTTCACTCCCACCATTCACCGTTTCCTAACTCATTTTTCTGCAACTTTCCCCCCTTTTGGCATGCTCCTTGTCTCAGCAATTGCAGCCGATATGCGTGACTTTTTTGTAGTTGTAGCAGGTGCCTGTTTGTCTCTGTTCAACGACGTCCACTTCCATCAGAGTCAAGGAGTCCCTGGACTGACTTCTTTCGTTCCCACGACAATTGTGGTAGGGAGGTCTGAGAAGATGTGTGGAATCTTCCTAACAACACAGCCACTGACTAGGCGTCAATGCATGGTCAGATGGTGACGACAGTCACAAGTCATGCACACACCGGCAAGGGTCTGGCTAGGAGACACAAGGCAAAGTGTCAGAATGCTTCAAAAGCATTTGCAGAGAGAAATGACAAATGACAGGTCCATGGCATAAGTACCTGCCGCGGCGCATGGCGGGTGTCGCACGCGGTAGTGCAAGATCTGTCCTAAAACCGGCCATAAACCACTGGTTTTGCCGTAACTCTGCGCAGACATATCAGAATGCTACGCCGTCTGAACCTAGACGTGCATAATCAAAAGCCAAACGCTACGACTGGTCACATGCATGCATCCAGCATCAATGAATGGACTCACAATACAAAAACATGCAAATCGGGCCCACGGCCAGTCCACCCATAAATTCCTTTGTGCTGCAGAAAAACCGCAGGAGGTCCAGGATAGTGTCAAGAGCTCTAGAACGGTCGTCAGTCAGCTCGAGGATGGTAGTCCGCCACCAAATGATGCACCAGTGCCTCTAGGGTCCGCATCACGGATTTGCACGAGCATGGACACGGCCGAGTGGTTATAGTAAACTGTATAGGTTGACAGGAACGTCACAAATCACAACACTCCCCCTTGACCCGATGGTACGCATGTCCATACACGTGCAGCACTGAGACAAATACAAAAACAAGTCCAACAAAAAATGTGACACGGACACGGACACACCCCACACTCAACCACTCTCAAGCAAGGGGCGAAGTCCAACAGAACGCATGGCCACCAAGAACTTTCCGCGTGCTAGTGCCTTCGTCAAGAAGTCGGCACGCTGCATGTCATTGCTAACCCAAATGACGGAGATCACGTGTCGCTCCACCAGATCACGCACAAAGTGGTGCTCAACCGCAATGTGCTTCATGCGAGCATGGAAGACACCAGAGTTCTCCGCAATGGCAAGATCACTCTGGTTGTCGTAGCGAAGCACAATGGCAGGTACTCACTGGCCAAGCTCATGGAACAGGCGCTGCAGCCATACCTCCTCAGCAGCCCCTACACCCAGAGCAACGTACTCTACCTCCGATGAGGTACGTGCAATGCAACCCTGCTTCCTGCTGCGCCAGGACACAGCGGTCCCACCGAGCAGGAACACGTACCGGTGCGACTGCATTCATCTGGGCTCTAGGCACAGTCCCTGTCGGTGTAGCTGTCAAGGACCACTGAACACTACCGACGAAAGCACGGTCCAAGGTACGGTGTGGAGACCACGTAGCGCACCACTCGCACAGCCGCGTGAAGGGCTCTAGCGCGTGGAGCTTGCAAAAACTAGGCAAGGAGGTTGACGGCAAATGCGATGTCAGGACGTGTGGTAGTGGCCAGGTACATGAGAGGTCCGATGAGACGGAGGTACAGGGTCACATCCACTGTCTCTCCCAGCTGTGTGGGATCGTCAACCTTCAAGGCATCCTGCCCATCAAGCGTAAGAGGTGTGGAAGCCGTGGGCACTACGCCCAGAAGGTCGCTGAAACGCTCCCCCACAACACATGCGTATCGGGCCTGATGCAGTAGTAGAGTGCGACTTCTATGCTCTCGCACGATCTCCATGCCAAGAAACACCACTGCAGGACCAAGGTCCTTCATCCTATAGGTAGTCTGGAGGACAGCCTTGGCCTCCTTCACGACCTCCAGTGAAGGAGACGTGATCGGAAGGTTTTCGACATAGACCAGGATGGCGGTGAATCACTAAGGCGTCCGTCGGATGAAGAGAGAGGGATCTGCCTCGCTCTATACATATCCCGCACGAGTAAGGGTGCCAATGATCTCCTGGTTCCAACACCAAGGAGACTGCTTGAGGCCATACAAGGACTTACGCAATCGCCAGACCTTCTCACCGTCCTCAAAGCCGGGTGGCTGAGCCACGTAAATCTCCTCATCTAGAGAGCCATGAAGGAACGCATTGTTCACATCCATCTGGTGTAGTTCCCAGTCATGCTGAGCCACTACACCGAGCAAAGCTCAAGCCGAGGTCATGCGGCCGACACGGGCAAAGGTGTTAGTGTAATGGATGCCCTCAATCTGAGAGTACCCCTTGACGACCAAGCGAGCCTTATGGCATTCTAGTGAGCCATCCAACTTCACCTTCTTGCGAAAGACCCACTTGACCTAAATAGCCTTCCTTTCAGGTGGAAGGTCAACTAGCTCGTAAACCCTGTGCTCTCGGATGGCGTGGAGCTCATCCTCGCAAGCAGTACGCCACGCGTCAACATCCTGTGACGAGATAGCTTCCCTCAGTGTGCCGGGGTCAGACGCCATAGAGGGAGAGCTCTGCGTGGCAAGAGCACAAACCTTAGTGCTAGGTCTGACGACCACAAGATCCGCTGGTGCATCACAAGCGATATGAAACTCGCGAGTGACGAGGTCGTGCCCTACGGGAAACACTGGATGTACCTCTGCGTGCTCAGTGCGGACACTCAGACATAGGTCCTTTGTGCCGAGATCACCACTCACAATGCTGCGAGTAGAGCGCCTAGGCGCATGACCAGACACTTGCTGAGCTCCGGAGTCCAATGGTCGAAGGCGACTACCAGGCTCACGGGAGTAACCTGGGCTCAAGGGGCGCACCTCCATCTCACAAACGGGCACAATTGTAGCTGGGAAGGACTGAGGAAAGAGAGAAAGTGATGCCGTGTGAGGAGATGCGGGTGTGGGAGACACCGGGCTTGGTGTGACAGTAGGAGCAGGTGAGGCAGGTCCACGAACGGAGGCAGGGGTGCTGGCGCACCGAGGTACAGTCGCAGGAGTATACACAGGTACAGGATCATGGGTACCTGTGGGGCGTGAAGGGGCATGAGTAGAAGCCAGCAGTGCTAGATAGATCTCTAGACCGACAACGATGATCGCTCGATCATCAAGCACGAAGAGGTGGAGGGAGCTCGAATGGACCCATCAGCCTGGCGATTGATACTCCCAGGCGAAGACTTCCCCACCTGTCGAGAAACCTCTCATGTGGGAACATGTGTGACCGACAGCAACGTGATCAAAGTCAGATTACTATAGGTAAGAGACTCAAAGAAGAGCACGTCGCGGGACTCAACAATGCGACAACGAGTAGGGTCCAAAAAACGCCATGCCTTCGACCGCAGGGAAATGCCGACTAAGGCAAAAAAGCGACCCCGCGGTGAGACCTTGGACCCCTGCTGGTCCTCAGTGTACCACACAGAAGCCAAGGATCCCCAGACGCAAGCGAGGCGCAAGTCAGCACGATGGCCAAACCAGAGCTCATACGGTGTGACGTGGTCCCGAAGAGGACCGTGAGGGAGGCGGTTCCAGTCCAAAGTCATGTAGGCCAAGCCTTCAAAAACGGAGGACTCCGGAAGACCGCACTCAGACCACATAGCGCGAACCGTATCCTCCATGGTGCAGTTCCAGCACTCACAAACAGCGTTCTGCTGAGGAGTAGCAGGAGCGGAGACCTGGTGAAAGATCCCGTGCTCGGCGAAGAAGCCGTCCATCTCACCAAGGAACTCACCGCCGCGATCCGAGCGGAAGGTGTGCAGCGTGTGGCGAGACTGACGCTCAGCCATCACTAGCCAGAGACAGACCGCGAGAGCGGCGTCACTCTTCTGGCGCAGGCTATAGACCCACCGCATCCGGGTGCAGCCATCAGTCAGGGTCAGGACGTATCGACCCGGATCGGACAGAGACTCGACAGGTAGGGGACCAAGAAGGTCCGAATGAACTAACTCCAGAGGGCAACGCGCGCGTGAACGGGAGTTAAAGTAGGTACAACGATACATCTTACCGTAAGCGCAAAAGAGGTAGTCGGTCTTGGGCGGCTTCTCGAAAGAAGCCGCGTCAAGACCGAGTGCGGGCTGTGTTCAATTGAGCTTCGACACTGTGTCGGAGCCTACATGACACAGGCGGTGATGAAGCAATTGCTGGTGCTCAGGAGACAGAACACCAGTGACCAAAACACGAGCAGAAGGGGAGGGGGAGCAAGGAGCACAAGTCCGACAGACACCATACAGGTCATCCACGATAGAGGCACGAAGGACAACGCTACGAGTGTCAAGAGCAGTCATAGTCGCGGACTCTGTAGTATGCTCCACAGAGAGTCCCATCAAGGTGCAAGCACGTATAGAAAGCAAGCTAAGCTCAAGGTCAGGCACAATTAGCACCTCAGAAAGATACAAGGGGCCAGACGGACCATCAAAACGAACGCCCCCAACACCCTGGACTGGCAAGGACTGACCAGAGCCTCTGCGGAAAGAACAAACGGATGCAACAAGTCCAAGAACAACAAAATCACTACGACGCCATGTCATGAAATGAGTGGCATCGGAGTTGATGATCCAAGTGCCACCAGGATGACGACTAGAGGACGTCATTGTACAACGAGCAACGGAACACTCGGCCGCGGACGGATGCTGGGCAGCAGGTGGGGAGGAACGACGAAGGGCACAAAGGTGAGACTCATGAATCCATTATGTATAGCTAGGCCCATCGTCATCACATGCGGACAGTGCCCCCCCCCACACGAGTCATCCTGAGTCACAAAAATAGACAAACAGACAGTCTGTGAACCACCCGGCTCTGACAACACACTCGCACCTCCTTGAAACCAAAGCGCCAGAAGTTGTCAGAGCTCGCGATGGTGCGGTCATGTGGGTCCCGATCCTCTCTGGTCGCCGGTGGTGAAGCAGGAACTGCTGCGGTCGTGGTCGCCGCGCGCGCGGAGGCTGTGCTACTAGACTAAGACCGTAGTGCATACGCAGCATGGAGCACACGAGTAATCCGTGCCTAGTCGAGCGACTGCTGGCACTTGGTTTAGCAATGGGCGCCTCCACAGTTCTAGCAGTCAAGAGAGTGTCCACTGCTACTGCCCAAAGAAGGCTGCTGTTGCGGCTGCCATTGGCCCGAGCCACGCTTCTGTCAACCCTTCTTCCCCTATGCTGCTGCCGCGACACCCTGTGTTTGAGTCGATGTAATCGGGGCAGAAGGGGAGGAGGAGGACGAGATAGAGGATGGAGAAGAAGTCTGAAGGAGGGGCGTCGGTGGTGATGCAACGGCTGCTGCTGCAATGGAAGTATCCTGATGGGCCACTACTGCCTCATGGGCGGCAGTCACCTGGAGGAAAAGCTAGTGTGCCCAGGGAAGAAGCTGCAGTGAGGCTGAAAGGGCTGGAGCACGGTATCGTTGTGCCGCGTGAAGATATCTGTGTGCTCAAGGCCAACCCCGAGCATGATCGTGCGGAGCGCCTACAACTATGTGCCTCCTGAGGTCCCAAGGCGAGTGTAAATGCGCATGGCGCGTCGCCAGTAGTCGACTGCAGGCTTGGCAGGCCCATGGCAAAGGGAGTGAAAGGCACAGATGTGCGCGACGCGGGTAGCGTGCGTCTCTGCAGCAAGTAGGGACAATGCTAAGTCCCAGCCCTCGCGTGGATCTGTGCCGGTGCTTGTGCCCACCTCGCCAAGAAATGAGCGGGAGTCGACGACTATCTCGCGCGGCATGGCGTAGAGAAGTCCGCGCATCGCCCTAGCCGCTGTCAACACCGGAGCCCGGTCCGTAGTCTGATACGGACTGTGGTAGTAGGGCCACATGCCTTCTTAAGTGGCCGAGACCTGAAAGAGGATCTCCCAACAGTCAAAGCCGTCCTTGCTGACGTACCGTGGGGACAGCATCTTGAAGTCCTTGGGTTGCCGCTCCATAGGGAGAGCAATCACAGGCTGAGACGGATGAGGGAAGGGAAAGACGCCGGGAAGAGGGAAGTCGCTGGGGTGGAGATCAGGCGACGATTGAAACTCTGGAAAGTGAGATGTGTGTGGAGGCCGAGAGCTCGTCTGTAGCTGGCGGATACGATCCTGAAGCACACAAATATCGCGCTCCGGGGAGTCGCCCTCCATGCCTGGCATGTGTGGATCCACATCCCAAGGGTCAAGAGGTGGTGGGTCGGCTCCATCTCTGATGCTGGAGCTGACTGCTGTGTAGAAGGTGCGACCCCGGCGGCTCCCTTAGGAATCTGTCATGAAGTTGTGTAATCTCCTCTAAGAAGTCAGGTAAGTGTACGGATGGCGTCATTCTGCTCCCGCTACAAGCGACACATCTCATCATGATGGCTCTGCAATTCCTCAATGGCTTGCGAACGTGGGCTCATGACCCTTGAGGAGGAAGAAGAAGGATCTAGTACCCTCTTTCCCCTCTTGTCGGGCGGAGCCATGGTGCCGCTAATTATGGGCCGAGACGTCAACGTGGCCAAATTGCGGAAACATGAGCGTTTCTCGACAAGTTGAAACGCTAGCAACTTTTGACCCTCCGACCAAACATTTCACCAAGGCAAGTGCTGACATCAGTAGAAATTTGCTGACGTCAGCAATACCTGATGACGTCAGTAAGTAATAAATGCTGACGTCAGCTCGCCCTCCCTTTTTTTATGTCATCCATCGCGACTGCTACGGGAGCTTGCGGCCGCTTCGCAACAGCCACGCGGGAGCCATGCGAAAGCTACGCAGCAACTTCCGCTCGGCTGCTGCTGCTGTTGCGTCGTCAGCTATAGCAGCATCCGCGCGGCTGCGTGCCGAGTGGTCGCTTGGCCGCTACGCACGCGGCTGTTGCAGCAGCCCCGTGTTGCTGCTGCTGCTGCTGTTGCGCGCTGCAGCTACTACACACTGCTACAGCCGCCACGCGCTGCTGCCGCTGCTACTGCTACATTACTACTGCTGGCACTCCTGCTACTGCGGTGCTGATGCTGTCGCTGCTGCTGCCGCTGCTCTTGTGCTACTGTTGTGCTGCTGCCGCCGCTGCTGCTACTCCCACCATTGCTGGTGCTGTCGCTCTTGCTGCTACCACCGCTGTTGCGCTACTATTGTGCCACTGCCGCCGCACGCTGCTGCTATGGTGCTACCGTCGTGGGCTGCTGCCGCCGCTGCTGTTGCAATTGCTGCTGTGCTGCTACTCTGTTGCACTACTGCCTCTGCTGCTGAATACTGCTAGCAACTGCAGTCTCACGTGGTGATGGTGAGCGACGTTTACGCCGGTCTGCTATCGTCGACGGGTCCCTATGGATCTGCTGCAACTGTGGCTCTCACTATTGCTACTCTGTTACGTCTATGCTGCGCAGCTCGATGATAACTGTCTCATTACTCTGATACCATGAGAAGATGCGTGGAAGCTTCCTAGCGACACAGCCACTGACTGGGCGTCAGTGCCTGGTCAGACGGTGACGACAGTTACAAGTCGTGCACACACCGGCAAGGGTCTGGCTAGGAGACACAAGGCAAAGTGTCAAAATGCTTTAATAGAATTTGCAGAGAGAAATGACACATGACAGGTCCATAGCATAAGTACATTCCGCGGCACACGGCAGGTGTCGCACGCGGCAGTGCAAGATGTGTCCTAAAACCGGCCCAAAACCACTGTTTTGGCCGTAACTCTACGCAGACATATCAGAACGCTATACCGTCTAAACCTAGACGTGCACATTCAAAAGCCAAACACTACGACTGGTCAAATGCATGCATCCGGCATTAAGCGGTGGACACACAATACAAAAACATGCAAATCAGGCCCATGGCCAATCCAATGATTAACTCCTGTGAGCTGCAGAAAAATTGGAAGAGGTCTCGAGTAGCGTCAGGAGCTCTGGAACGGTCGTCAGTCAGCTCCAGGATGGTAGTCCGCCACCAAATGAGGCACCAGTGCCTCCAGGGTCCGCATCAAGGATTTGCACGAGTATGGACACGGCCGAGTGGTCACGGTAAACTGTACGGGTCGACAGGAACGTCACAAATCACAACAAGGTCCCCATCTATAGGATTCATGGATCCGAGCATTCTAGTCGGTGTTGTCTATCCTTTCTGCTGCTACGATCATCCGCGACCAGTCGTTTTGGATGTCGAAGATTGCGATTCCTCGCCGAATGTCACATTTGAGGTCGTTGTTATAGTTAAAAGAGAGGTCCTCGAGGGAAATGTCTGTACTAATGATGATCTTGCGGAATTTCCGCGTGTACTATGCTATGCTGGACTACTCACGGAGACGTAGGAGCTTGTACTGAGCGTCGATCTCCTTGTTATGCCGTCCAACTTGTGCAAGCATTTAGTGTGAGAATTTTTTCCAGTCGGTTGGTGGCGTCAGTGCGCCTTGCCATTGCGTGCAGATTTGCTCCAAGGGTAGAAAGTTTGCAATCGACGATATGAGAAGGGCGCCGTTGGCTGTTGATGAGACTCCTTCGGTCTCCTACTGCCGTTGGATGGCCTTTAGGTCAGACCACCAACTTAATGCCGTGTTATGCAAAAGTGTAGCTGTGAGGTCAAATTTCTTTCGATTGTCGTTAACCATAGGAACATTGAAGTACGCTTCCAAGCTTGTCAACCAGATGCAAACCGTCGGTCCTTTGGAATTTGAACGATCGAACAGTTCGGGAGGGGCCGGAGGAATATTGGTTTTGCTCTAGAGTTGGTGTTTCACTCGACGAGCACTTCCTCTTCTGCACTTGCATTGCAAAGAGCCTCCATTGTGACGTTGAGTTGTCAGAGAAAATGGTTGTTGATCCCCTCGAGCGCGAAGATACGGTTTGCTAGTTCCTTGTTGATCCGCACGTGTTGTTCAGTGCCATCTACCGTTCACGCTGCTGGCGTCGAGGCTGTCGTTAGGGGTTGCTGGTTTACCATCGTTAGATCCATGACCGCGATGGTTATTGGAGCCGTTAGGGTTGACCCAATTGTCGCATAGCTTGCCACTCCAGAGTTCGCTGCCGCTTCAGGGTTTGCGTGCATAAGCACATTTTTCTTCCCATCACCAAAGTCGTCGCCAAAGACCTGCTGCTCATTGTCAGATGCGCTCGCTTGCCTCACGTCGTAGTTGCGACGTGTGCGAAGTCTTTGAGAAGATGCAAGGAAGCTTCCTAGCAACACTCCCGTTGACCAGGCATCAGTGCCTGATCATACGGTCACAACAATCACAAGTCGTGCACGCAACGGCAAGAGTTTGGCTAGGGGACACATGGCAAAGTGTCTGAATGCTTCAATAGAATTTGCAAAGAGAGTTAACAAATGACAGGTCCATTGCCTAAATACCTGCCGCGGCGCACAGCGGGTATCGCACGCGGCGGTCCAAGAGCTGTCCTAAAACCGGCCAACAACCACTGTTTTGGCCATAACTCTGCGCACACATGTCAGAATGCTACGCCGTCTGAACCTAGACATGCACGATCACAAGACGTACACTACGACTGGTCACATGCATGCATCCATCATGAGACGGTGGACACGCAATGCAAAAACATGCAAACCGGGCTCATGGCCAGTCCGCCAAAAAGACTCCTGCAGGGTGCAGAAAAACAACAGGGAGTCTCGGCAGTGTCCGGGGCTCTGGAACGGTAGTCGGCCAGCTCCAAGGTGGCAATCCGCCGCCCGTCGTCCCTTCGACGTCACCAGGGCCCGCCTCAGGGATCTGCACGAGTATGGACACGGCCGAGTGGTCAAAGTAGACTGTATAAGAACGTCACAAATCACAACACTCCCCCATGACCCGATGGTACGCATGTCCATACACGTGCATCACTGGGACAAGTACAATAGTGTGTGTGAAACAGATGAGACACAGACACACATCCCACACTCAACCACCCTCAGGCATGGGGCGAAGCCCAACAGAACGAATGGCCACCAGGAACTTTCCACAAGCTAGTGCCTTCGTCAAGAAATCAGCACGCTGCATGTCAGTGCCAACGCACATGACGGAGATCACGTGTCACTCCACCAGATCACGCACAAAGTGATGCTCAATCGCAATGAGTTTTGTGCGAGTGTAAAAGACACCGGAGTTCTCCGCAATGGCAAGAGCACTCTGGTTGTCGCAACGAAGCACAATGGCGAGTACTGACTGACCAAGCTCAAGAAACAGGCGATGCAACCATACCGCCTCAGCAGCCCCTGCGCCCAAAGCAACTAACTGTGCCTCCGACGAGCTACGTGCGATGCAGCCCCGCTTCCCGCTACGCCAAGACAGAGCGGTACCACCAAGCAGGAACACGTAGCCAGTACGGCTGCGTCCATTTGGGCTCCAAGCCAAGTCGCTGTCAGTGTAGCCGTCAAGGACCATCGAACACTACCGACGAAAGCAGAGTCCGAGGTACGGTGTGGAGACCACGTACCGCACCACTCGCACAGCCGCGTGAAGGGCTCTAGCACGAGGAGCCTGCGAGAACTGAGCAAGGAGGTTGACAGCGAAAACGATGTCAGGACATGTGGTAGTGGCCAGGTACATCAGAGATCCGATGAGACAGAGGTACAAGGTCACGTCCAATGTCTCCCCCAGCTGTGTGGGATCATCCACCTTCAGGGCATCCTGCCCATCGGGTGTAAGAGGTGTGGAAGCGGTGGGCACTGCACCAAGGAGATCGCTGAAACGCTCCCCCACGACTCGTGCATATCGGACCTGATGCAGCAACAGCGTCCGACGCCTACGATCTCGCGCGATCTCCATACCAAGAAACACCGACGCAAGACCGAGGTCCTTCATCCTGTAGGTAGTCTGAAGGACAGCCTTGGCCTCCTTCATGGCCTCCAGGGATGGAGACACGATCAGAAGGTCATGGACATAGACCACGATGGCGGTGAACCGCTTGGGTGTCTGTAGGATGAAGAGAGAGGGATCTGCCTCACTCTGTACATATCCCGCACGAGTCAAAGTGACGGTGATCTCCCGGTTCCAACACCACGGAGACTACTTGACGCCGTACAAGGACTTGCGCAAGCGCCAGACCTTGTCACCGTCCTCAAAGCCTGGTGGTTGAGCCACGTAAATCTCCTCATCCAGAGAGCCATGAAGGAACACATTGTTCACATCCATCTGGTGCATATCCCAGTCATGCTGAGCCACTACACCGAGCAGAGCTCAAGCTCAGGTCATGCGGCCGACAGGGGCAAAAGTGTCACTGTAATCGACACCCTCAATCTAAGAGTACCCCTTGACGACCAAGCGGGCCTTGTAGCATTCCTGTGAGCCATCTGGCTTCACTTTCTTGCAAAATACCCACTTGACCTGAATAACCTTCCTCCCAGGCGGACGTTCGACGAGCTCGTAGACTCTATGCTCTCGGATAGCGTGAAGCTCATCCTCGCAGGCAACTTGCCAAGCGTCAGCATCCTATGATGAGAGAGCTTCCCTCAGAGTGCCCGGGTCGGGCGCCACGGAGGGAGAGCTTTGCGTGGCAAGGGCACACGCCTCGGTGCTAGGCCTGACGACCACAAGATCAACTGCTGCATCACAAGCGATATGGAACTCGTGAGAGACGAGATCGTGCCCTACAGGGCACGATGGATGTGCCTCTGTGAGCTCAGTGCGGACACTCAGCCCTGGGGCCCTTGTGCCGGGGTCACCACTAGCGATGCTGTGAGAGGGGCGCCTGGGTGCGAGGCTCGAAGCTTGCTGAGCTCCGGAATCCAGTGCTCGAAGACGGCCACCAGGCTCACAGGAGTAACCTGGGCTCAAGGGACGCACCTCAGGCTCAGGGATAGGCGTGACCACAGCTGGTGGGGGCTGAGGCAAGGCAACCGGTGATGCCGTACAAGGAGACGCGTGTGTGGGGGACACGGGGCTGGATGTGACAGCAAGAGCAGACAAGACTTGACCTGACAAAGAGGCAGGAGTGCCAGCAGACGCAGGTACGGGAGTAGGCAAGACTGGACCAGACACAGAAACAGGAGTGCCGGCTGACGCAGGTACTGGCGCAGAAGTAGGCGCGGGAGCTGAAGCAAGGACACCTGTGGGGTGTGAAACAGGCTGTACGGGCGAGGTCTCTGGACCGACAGCGATGATCGCCGGGTCATCAAGGGCCGGATACCGAGAGGTGAAGGGGGCTCAAATAGACACATCAACCTGATAAGAGGTGCTCGCTGGCGTAGAAGTCTCCCTCATCCGCCGAGAACCCTCACAGGTAGGGACATGCGTGGCGGAGAGTGCCGTGATCGAAGTCAGGTAACAGTAGGTGAGAGACTTGAAAAAGAGCGCGTCGCGGGACTCAATGACGCGACGACGAGTAGGGTCCCAAAAGCGCCAAGCCTTCGATCGCGGGGAAATGCCTACAAAGGCACACAAGCGGCCCCGAGGTGAGACCTTGGACCCCTACTGGTCCTCGGTGTACCAAACGGAGGCCAGGGATCCCCAGACGCGAGCGAGACGAATGTCAGCACCATGTCAAAATCAGAGCTCATACGGTGTGATATGGTCCGGGAGCGGACCGTGCGGGAGGCGGTTCCAGACCCACGTCATGTAGGCGAAGCCCTCAAAAGCGAAGGACTCACGGAGACCGCACTCAGACCGCATAGCGCGGACCGCATCCTCCATGGTGCGGTTCCAACACTCGGAAACACCGTTCTGCAGAGGGGTAGCAGGAGCGGAGACCTAGTGTGCAGAAAGTCATCAGAGTCAGAACATACCGGCCCCGATCAGATAGGGACTCGACCGGAAGAGGACCGAGAAGGTCCGAGTGAACTAACTCGAGAGGCCGAAGCGCTCGGGAACGAGAGTCAGGGTAGGTGCATCAGTGCATCTTCCTCTGAGCGCAATAGAGACAGTCGGTCTTGGGTGGCTTCTCGAAAGAAGCCGCGTCAAGACCGAGAGCTGGCTATGTCCGAATGAGCTTCGACACAGTATCGAAGCCCACGTGACACAGACGGCGATGAAGCAACCGCTGGTGTTCTGGAGACAAAACACCAGTGACAAAAACCCGAGCGGAGGAGGAAGGGGAGCAAGGGGAGGAGGTACGAGAGACGCGATACAGACCATCTACGACAGAGGTACGAATGACAACACTACGAGTGTCAGTAGCAGTCACAGTGGCTGAGTCTGCGGTATGCTCCACAAGAGACCCATCAGTGTGCAAGCACGCACACAAAGCAGGCTGAGCTTGAGATCAGGCACAAACAACATGTCAGAAAGGTACAAGGGGCCAAACGGGCCGTCAAAACATACAACCCCAACATCATGGACTGAAAAGGACTGACCAGAGCCTGTACGGACGGAACGGATAGACGTGACAGGACGGAGAACAACAAAATCACTACGACGACACGTCATGTGATGAGTGGCACCAGAATCGATGATCCAAGTGCCACCGGAGTCACGACTGGTGGACGTCACTGTACAACGGGTAATGGAACACTCGGCATCAGAGGGACGCTGAGGCGTCAGTGGGGAGGAACGGCGTAGGACACAAAGATGAGACTCATGAACCCAATCGGTGCAGTCAGGCCCATCATCATCACATGCTGACTGTGCTCCCCCACACGCGTCATCACGANGGATAGACGTGACAGGACGGAGAACAACAAAATCACTACGACGACACGTCATGTGATGAGTGGCACCAGAATCGATGATCCAAGTGCCACCGGAGTCACGACTGGTGGACGTCACTGTACAACGGGTAATGGAACACTCGGCATCAGAGGGACGCTGAGGCGTCAGTGGGGAGGAACGGCGTAGGACACAAAGATGAGACTCATGAACCCAATCGGTGCAGTCAGGCCCATCATCATCACATGCTGACTGTGCTCCCCCACACACGTCGTCACGAGTCACAGGAACGAACGGACAGACAGTCTGTGCACCACCCGACGATGACAACACACTCGCACCTCCCTGAATGCGGAGCGCCAGAAGGTGTCAGAGCTCAACAATGGTGCGGTCGCGTGGGTCCGGATCTCTGCTACTCGCCGGTGGAGAAGCGGAGACAGCTGGAGTCGTGGCCGCCACGCGTCCAGAGGGTGGCGAGGATGACGTGCTGGACGTGGAACGGAGGGCCTGTGCAGCTTGGAGCCCACGAGTAATCCGCGCCTAGTCGAGCGGCTGCTGGCACTCAGTGTAGCGATGGGCGCCTCCACAGTTCTAGCAGTGAATAGAACGTCCACTGCTACCACTGGACGACAACTGCTGCTGTGACTGCTGCTGACCTGATCCACGCTTCCCCTTCTTCTTCTTCCCCTGAGCTGCTGCTCCAATGCCCTGTGTCTGAGTGGGTGTGGGCGGGGCCGAAGAGGAGGAGGAAGACGAGGACGTGATGGAGGATGAAGAAGGAGACTACAGGAGGGATGATGGTGGTGATGCCACGGCTGCTGCAGCAAAGGAAGTCTCCTGATGAGCCACTGCAGCCTTGCGGGCTGAAGTCACCTGGAGGAAGAGCTGATGCGCCCAAGGGAGAAGCTGCAGAGTGGCTAAAAAGGGCTCGAGGACAGCGTCGATGTACCGTGTGAAGATGTGAGTATACTCAAGGCGAACTCCGAGCATCATCGTACGAAGCGCCCATAGCTGTGTGCCTCCGGAGGTCCCAAGGCACGTGTAGTTACGCATGGCGCGTCGCCAGTAATCGGCTACAGGCTCTACAGGCCCCTGACGGAGAGAGTGGAAGGCACGAATGTGTGTTGCACGGGTGGCGTGCGTCTCTGCGGCTAGCAGGGATAAGGCCAGATCCCAACCTCAGCGTGGATCGGCTCCAATGCCTGTGCCGGGCTCACCAAGGAAGGGGCGGAAGTCGACGATGGTCTCGCGTGGCATGGCATAGAGGAGTCCGCGCATCGCTCTAGCTGCTGTCAGCACCTGTGCTGGGTCTGTAGGCTGAAACGGGCTGTGGTAGTAGGGCCACACGCCTTGTGAAGTAGCCCAAACCTGAAAGAGGATCTCCCAGCAGTCGAAGCCGTCCTCAGTGATGTACCGTGGGGGTGGTGTCTCAAAGTCCTTGGGTTGTCGCTCCGTGGGGAGAGCAACCGCAGGCCGAGGGGGACGAGGGACGGAGAAGACTCCTGGAGGGGGATAGTCACCGGGATAGTCGGGTGACGATCGCACCGTAGGAATCCGAGGAGATCTGGTGCCCGTCTGCAGCTGACGGAGGCGCTCTTGAAGAACTCGAATCTCATGATCCGGGGAGTCGTCTGTCATGCCTGGCATGAATGGCTCATCATCCAAGAGGTCAGAAGGTTGTGGGTCAGGTCGAGCTCCTGTAATGGGTGCTTGAGCCGACTGCTGTGTAGAGACCGCGACACCAGCAGACCCCTCAGAAACCTGCCGTGGGACTGTGGATTGGCTACACAGAAGCTCAGTCAGCGTACGGACCGCTGTAGGCGACGCATCTCGACCTGCTGGCTCCGCAGGTCCTCAATGGCCTGCGAGCGTGGGCTCAGGACCCCAGAAGAGGAGGAGGAGGGATCATCTGTCGCCTTCCCCTTGTTGTCTGACGAGTTCATGTCGCCTCTCAGCATGGGTCGACAGGTCAGGTTTGTCGGATTACAAAAGCGTTAGCGCTTCTCAAGGATTTGAGACGCTGGCAGTTTTTGACCGTCCGGCCAAAATTTTGGCTAAGTATGGTGCTGACATCAGCAAGTGGTTGCTGACGTCAGCACGACCTGATGACGTCAGCAAGCAAAAATGCTGACGACGGCTCAACTCCCTTCGTCCTTTCTTTTTTTTTCATCTCTCGTGGTTCTACGCGAGCGTGCAGCCGCTCCGCGGTAGCTGCGCGAAAGTTGCGCGGAGGCTGCGCGGAGGCTGCGCGGAGGCTGCGCAGCAGCTTCCGCTCAACTGCTGCTGCAGCAGTGCTGTCAGCTGCATCAGCAGCTACGTGGCTGCGTGCCCAGCAGTGGCAGCAGCGGCTGCGCAATGTCGCTGCTGCTGCTGCGCGCTGCGGCTGCTACTCGCTGCCGCCGCTGCGCACTACTGCTGCTGCTGCGCTGCTCTTGCTGTAGCTGCTGCTGCTCTACTGCTGCCGCCGCGGCTGTCGCTGCTGCTGCTGCGCTGCTGTTGCTGCCGCTGCTGCTGCTGCGCTGCAGCACTCGCTACAGCCGCCACGCGCTGCTATAGCTACTGCTACGGCGCTGCTGCTTCCGCTGCTGCTGCTGCTGCTCTACTGCTATGCTGCTGCTGGCACGGTGGCAACACCGCTGCTACGCTCTCACGTGATGGGTGTGGGCTTCGTCGACGGCGACCGGCTGTCTTCGACAGGCCCCAGTGGATCTGCTGCAGCGGTGACTCTCACTACTGCTGCTCTGCTGTGTCTCTGCTGCGCAGTTCAGTGAGAACTGTCTCATTGCTCTGATACCATGAGAAGATGCAAGGAAGCTTCCTAGCAACACTCCCGTTGACCAGGCGTCAGTGCTTGATCATACGGTGACGACAATCACAAGTCGTGCACGCAACGGCAAGAGTTTGGCTAGGGGACATAAGGCAAAGTGTCTGAATGCTTCAATAGCATTTGCAGAGAGAGTCAACAAATGACAGGTCCATGGCCTAAATACTTGTCGCGGCGCACAGCGGGTGTCGCACGCGGCGGTCAAAGAGCTATCCTAAAACCGGCCCAAAACCACTGTTTTGGCCATAACTCTGCGCACACATGTGAGAATGCTACGCCGTCTGAACCTAGACGTGCAGGATCACAAGACGGACGCTACGACTGGTCACATGCATTCATCCATCATCAGACGGTGGACACGCAATGCAAAAACATGCAAATCGGGCTCATGGCCAGTCCACCGAAAAGACTCCTGCAGGGTGCAGAAAAACAGCAGGGAGTCCCGGCAGTGTCCGGGGCTCTGGAACGGTAGTCCGCTAGCTCCAAGCTGGCAGTCCGCCGCCCGTCGTCCCTTCAACGTCACTAAGGTCCGCCTCAAGGATCTGCACGAGTATGGACACGACCGAGTGGTCAAATTAGACTGTACAAGAACGTTACAAATCAAAACAGTCTTGACATGCGAGATGCGCCGACGACTTGTGCAAAGTAGTTCTTTGGACAGGTAAAGTAGTCAGATGGCTGTTTAGCACTATTGTGCTGTATTACAAAGTGTTGTTCTGAACGGAGTGCAGATGGTGAACAGCTAGAATTTTTTAGGTAGAACATGGTGTGAGAATTCGGGAAACTTGAGCCATTTATGATTGAGGGCAAGTGTACTTCGATGACAATTATGGAAAAGATCGAACACATATACACAAGTGTCGATTTACAAATGAGACGTAGTGAGGGTCGTGAAGTCGAATTTCGAGCAACACGTGTGGAGTTTTGTCGAGTGTTCGGATCAAGAAGCTTCTTCGAGGAATCAGGGGGCTTCAAAGATGGACGGCGAAGATGCGAGATGCATCCTTATACATCTTGATGTTTCTAAATGCATCAATAATTCAATGGAAATTTCTTGGAATTTATTTTGAAAATTATTGTGAAAATTCTCAAAAGTGGTTGAAGTTGTCAGAAAGTGCAAAAAGGACCGTCGGGGAGTGAGGGCAGTTGACTAAACTTTCCTCGACCATCGGAGTGAAAATGGAGGTCTCATTGCACGATTTGATATTTTTAAATTTCAGAAATTCCCAATTTCAAAGATTAGGGGCGTTTGGGGCGTCTGGTAGGTAGCATTCTTTCAGGTTTGCTCTCATATGAGGCTTAAGAACAGAATGCAAGAGAATTTCATGGTATCCAGAAAGAAACTTATTTTGTGAGCCCGTTCAGACATCACCGCTGAAAACAATTTGTTTTTGGTTGTCTCTGCCTGGATGTCCGCGATTGGCATGCCCTCTTGCGTGGGTAGGCCACGCGCGTGCATCAGCATGGGCGTCTTCCAGCTCATCGGGTTCCAGGAACTGTGGAATTTCTGTTCGGTAGGGAGCACGCCGCCACCTCAGACTTTGGTCCGCCGCCGTCCATTCTCAAATTTCTTTGCCATTTTTTGTTCTTGAAACTTGTACCTGTAACTCAGTTTAGGAATCAGTAGTTCAGTTCGTTGAATAGAGATAGAAAGGAGCTTGCATGGTTACGTCTTAGCGGACTTGAAAATGCCTTAGTTTCGTTGTGATGCTCGTTTACATTTTAGTTTATGTTGTTCGCGTGACTTCGTTGGCTGGAGACTAACTGCGGAAAACGAGGACAGCCTCACTTTCGGCGGACGGCGAGGACAGATGCTGCAGTCCCTTTCGGACGTTCGCAGCCTCTCGAAATGCCGAAAAGTATGGATCGGTCTAGTGCACCATGCGGACAAAGAGATCGCAATGGAGTCAAGGCCAGCTTTCTCGTACAAATCGGTGGTTTTGTTTTTCTATCCTGTAAAAAATTGTGGACTGTGATTGCCAATGCACCAGTGACAAAATCCTCGCTTTCGGATCATGGAGCTCCCATAAGTCGTCACGCCCCTCTCTTTCGTTCCGCAAACTAGACTAATCAATACTTCAATATTTCACCTTTCGTATTTACGTAGATGCCAAATCTCACTTTCACGACCCTTCCTCACGCTCACGTTCATCCGATCCGCTAGTGCTTGCTCCCTGAGGGAGGGAGAGATGGGGATGACGGGGGGAGTGGGGAAAGCTTGGGCGAGCGAGGAAGAGAGGCAGGGGCACGATGAGACTCGTCGCTGAGAGCCGACGGAAGAACGGCAGGCGCGCAGATTCTCCAGCAGCATGCCCAGCATGACTGTTCGTGCCAAGGCCAAAGAGCATCTTGCAAGTCGATGCCGCAAAAGCTTGACAGGCCGAGTTCCGTCGACAGGGCTGCTCGCCGCTAAGCGATGTGCACCGCTGCGTGCTCGCAAGGGTCCGGCCTGTGCCGTCCCACTACGGACTTCGACATTACATTAGTCCGCAAACAACGGAGGACAAGGAGGACAGGAGGACAAAGACCGCCGTCATCGCCTCAGGCGATGGAAGCGAGCCACAGCCGAGTGCCCCACATTTCCCCTTCGATGCAGGGCGACTTTCTGACCATATAGCGAATTGGTCTGGCTTGGCTCAAGACCGTCCGTCCTTCATCCATCCTTACGACCAGCCTTCGTCGATTCTTCTCCTCCCTCAAGAAGCAGATGGTCTTGGCTCGAAGACAAACGGTACCGCCAGGGATGGAGACGAGGCATGGGGCATCCTCCGCCTTTCTCCGCGAGTTCTGGCGGGAAGTTGCGCCTTCCACGTCGTCAGGAAGAAGGCACTCCTAAGCATCCCTAGGGCACAGAGGCACAGGGGCGTGGGGGCGAAGAGGCACAGGGGCACAGGGTCATAAGGGCAGAGGGGCAAGTTGGGACAGGGGCTAGGGAGTTAGGGGCGAAGAGGCGTGGGACCGTTGNCATCGCCTCAGGCGATGGAAGCGAGCCACAGCCGAGTGCCCCACATTTCCCCTTCGATGCAGGGCGACTTTCTGACCATATAGCGAATTGGTCTGGCTTGGCTCAAGACCGTCCGTCCTTCATCCATCCTTACGACCAGCCTTCGTCGATTCTTCTCCTCCCTCAAGAAGCAGATGGTCTTGGCTCGAAGACAAACGGTACCGCCAGGGATGGAGACGAGGCATGGGGCATCCTCCGCCTTTCTCCGCGAGTTCTGGCGGGAAGTTGCGCCTTCCACGTCGTCAGGAAGAAGGCACTCCTAAGCATCCCTAGGGCACAGAGGCACAGGGGCGTGGGGGCGAAGAGGCACAGGGGCACAGGGTCATAAGGGCAGAGGGGCAAGTTGGGACAGGGGCTAGGGAGTTAGGGGCGAAGAGGCGTGGGACCGTTGTCTTCGCTGCACCGTGTCTCTCTGCGGCACCCGGGAACTCGTCGGAACCTGTTTGGAACTTGCTGCATTGCCGAGGCGTTCGGAACAAAGCGCATTGACAAGCAGATCAGGAGTGGCAGCGTTGCACGTCCAGGTTTTGCGGCAGCCTCCACTCATACCGATGCGGCACAGTCTGTTGCCGCCGACCACGGGCGGCTGGTTCTGGCCGCGTTGCGCATTCAGGGGGTTGGACGGCGTCTAGGCCGAGGCGAGGACGACGCTCAGGCCGAACTGAGGACGATGTTTCGGACCCTTCTGGAAACCTGGCGAATCCTCGGCATCCCGCAGTCGTCGTTTCTCAAGAGTTCTCAGTAGATTCCGTTGGGACTGCTCGTCCACGAAAAAGGACAAAAACCAGGGGGCTCGCGTCCACGGGCATACTCAGCGGCAGGAACTGGCTTCAAGGCATGTAACGCACCTGAGCAGGGCAGACCAGCAGCTGCTGGCTGCTGCTTTCGCCGTTCAAGGGCAGTTGGTGAAGCTCGTGGAGGCCCTTCGTAAGCTGCCCACAGACTGATGTTTTTCTGCCTGCCCAGGTCACACCTGAAACAGTTAACGTGGCACCAACATCAAGAGCTCAGGCCAACAGGCAGACGGCAGGTGGGGAAGCAGGGCACGGGTAGGATCAGGTCTGGTTAGTCCTGGGCGCGTCGATTGGAAAGCGGGGCAAGGTCGCAATGATGGAACCGGGGTTAGGGTCGGGGCGGCCGAGCAGCAGCGCGAATGCGGAGTTCTATCTGCCCAACTACCGGCTGGGCAAGACGTTGGGCATTGGGTCGTTTGGGAAGGTGAAGGTGGCGGAGCATGTGCTGTCGGGGCACAAGGTGGCGATCAAGATCCTCAACCGCAAGAAGATCAAGTCCATGGACATGGAGGAGAAGGGTGAGGCAGCCGTTTGCTTTCTTTTGTTTTTGGTTTTTGACTTTGTCCTTTGGTTTTTACCCTGTTTTGGCACTGCGTTTATTTCATTTCGGAACCTGGAACTGCACGTACTGTCCGGGCACAAGGGTGGCAGTGAAGGTCCTGAACTGCGGGAGGATCAAGTTTTTTTTGCATGGTGGTGGGTGAGGGGGCTGTTGAGGTGTGAAATAGGGAGGGCAGGGGGGGTGCGCGAAGCACATGGTTTTTGTGCTATGTTGTGCTCGGATCCAATACTCTTCAGTGAAATGGTCGCTTGGTGACCGTTTCAGTGCGCATGGCAGCCATTTAACTGTGCACGGCAAGACTTTTACCGCGCACTGAGCATTTTGCAAATGAAGCGAGCATGGAGTCGGACCACTGGTCGGTGGCGGCGCAGAGCGGAGCAGGTAGCCGATCGGCATGAGATCGGCAGCTGTGGGGTGGCGCCTCTGGTAGACACTTTCCACATACGTTTTGCAAAACGTATGTGGAATGTGTGAGCATTCTGCCCAGAGCACTTTGTGATGGAAGCAGTCATGGAGAGTCGGTGGGGACGGTGGGGACAGTGTGGAGGCACTGTCCCAGTGGGGCAACATGTACCTCCGCCGCTGCCGGCGGGCAATGTGTACAGGGCGTTGCTCCACAGGCGGCAGAGGCCTTGAGTTCTTCGGCTGTCTCCACAGCTTGAGACAACAGCTGAGGAGAGGTGTGTGGCAGCTGAGGCTGGGTGGAGGCTGGATGGAGGTGTGGGGGGGGCGGCTTGTGCTGTGGGGTGTGCAGCGGTGGCGGAAACACCATTTGTGCGGAGGTGCTGTGTTGAGAACAGCTTCAGTAGCAGTGGCAGCAGCAGCAGCGGAGGCGGCGGCGGCAGCAGGGGCGGCGGTCGCAGCAGCAGCAGCAGAAGCAGCAACCACATCAACAGCAGCCGTGGAAGTAGCACTAGCAGCATTGGAATGCGGATGAACTCGAAGATCCTCCGGCTGTTCATGCACCGCACTTCATGTGGACCGTGCGAGGATATCAACAGGCACCAGCGGACACTCTTATTCTGGGCCACGACTTGCTGTGGATGTTCTCCTTGCCACACAAACATGGCAGAGGATTTGGATCGTGTGGAGACGGGTCGGGTTGAGGGTTCTGCAGTTTGTCATGTGCCTGTCGTCATTCGATGGAATGCTTTAGTCCAAGATCCTCACCTGAAAGAGAACCTGACGCATCCATCCCCCCCCCCCCCCCCCCCC